>WWET01002846.1:139168-157400 GCA_011038615.1 Limnodynastes dumerilii | reverse complement strand
GGGGGGGTGGTCTGGCACCAGCCCATATTTCTTAGATCTACTTAACAAAGTTTATTTTTTTCAGTTTATTCCCACATGCGGTGGTCCTATGTAACAATAAGAAATTGGAGCATATAAGAATACAAAAAAAGCCCAAAGGGTGGATGACAGGCTATATAGGAAGCAGGTACTTCCCAACATGAGGCACAGGAGGGAGGATTATATAGGACAAGCAGTGACCAAAGAAACTGAAAAATTGTGAGAGACCTTTCTTAGTGAAAAAATGTTGATATCCCACACAATTTTTTGAGAGGAATATTGGATGTGTAAAGCAGAGAAACGATCAAATATAGAGGATTGGAAGAAACTTTGTGAATTACATTAGAACAAAGTAACACTCAGAAGCACTGACTCCAGCTTTTCCCTGGTGGGGAAGGAATACACCACAACATGAGATTTAAAATAACAAGATAGGCCGCTGTGCCCACGTGGAGACTTTTTTCAATCACTGAACATTCACATCTGGTAACTTGGTTCTGGAAAATATATATTTTGTTTATGTGGCACAGTGGAACTTCATTGTTTTTATTTATATTTTTATTGTTAGGTTGATTTTTTGGAAATCAGGTTTAATGGCACAAGACAAAAAGTAATTTAAAATACGTATAGTTGTATATATCTTTCAAGTGTTTTTTGCTTATCGTAATACATATATTTGCTACAATAGCTATTTGAATAATTGCACAATCTGACACAGCACTCTGCTATGGTTCTGGTTCAGATGGAGATATTTGCGTAGCAAGGATTCAGCACAATATGGGGCATGCATACCGGAAATATGCTGCATGTTACCGCAGAGTAGATACTTGCTGCCAATCTGTTTGAATCCGATATAATATTGTACCCAGGGAGCAGGACACAAAACTATGATTGACATATGTAGGAAACTTCATACTCATATTTCAGTGCAGTATCTTTAGCGATTTTATAGTGATGTTTTCCTTGAGTTTCAACTCAAAAAGAACACGGACAATGACATAGTTGTAAAGTTTATTTTAAAAAGTAAAAATAAACATTATATACACACACGTTCACAACTCTTCCAGGATAAGCACTTCTTCCTTCCTTTATGCTGCAAACCTGTAAAATTCTGAGAACAGGAACTGAAAATGCTTCCAAACGTGCCGACGGACAAGACATCATTATGGGGCACAGTCGGCCTGTTTATTCATAAGGTGGTGGTGGCAGGGTGTTAGATGTGGTTTGGAGAGACCAGTGTATGAGTGACTGCCTCTTCATGGGATCACATGGGATAGTTCAGGACCACATCCTGTTTGGCCAATTCCAACAACATAGGATCGTCGAAAAATTTGCTGATGCTTACATCTTCACTCAGGCCCTGAAAGGACGACACGAGAGGTGTGACATGAGAATTAATTCCTTGATGGCAGATACAAGAGTTAAGTGCAATTGATAACATAAGACTGTTTACATAAGATCTTTTGTTGGGACGTAGCCCACATTTTCTTGGTTTCATATTGCATGTAAAACATAGCTGCTTGCATTTCTTGTTTGCTTGGTTAAAGTATTTCCAGAGCAGTAAATAAGCATTTTATATGCAACTTCTAGTTTGTAGTCATTTTACCACAAAAATCAAAAACTAAACACTGCTAGAGAATTTTGCCACAAAGTTTTGTCGTTCTTTTCATTTTAAATTGCTTCAAAACTCACTGACCACAAAAAAAAGATACTATAGTAAAAGATAAATAAATAAAAAGATTACGTACACTTTAGAAATACACTCGCCTAAATGTACCCTTTCCAAGGATACACTCTGCATTAGATACCTCTATCCTAGTATCCCTTCTGTTGCTGAGATCACCTTTAGAACTACCCGTCCTGCCCCTAATCCACCTCCCGTTTTTAGGTACCTAATGGCCATAGGGCTACCTTATCTTACTGTGCGTAGTATCCTTCTTAAGGAAACTACGCATGGAGAATGGCTCCGCCTCCCTGGCCAATCTAAATCCCTCCCACTTCTAACTAAACACTCCCTGAGGCAGCATAAGCACACCTCCTTCTTACTGAACTATTCCATGCGAAATGAGAGGTGGTAATCAGATGGGAGGTAAGGGCCGGAAGGGAGTATGGTAGAGAGGAGAGATAGAGCTGGTGTGGTGGGAGAGGAAGATTAGTCTAGATGTTGCAGTAAGTATGGATTGAAGAAGGCGCACCATTGGGAAATCAGAAAGGAGGAGGTTACGGTAATTGAGACATGAGATGACGAGAGTTTATAAGGGTATTAATGGCGTCAGCGAAGAGGAAGGGTCTGCTGCAGGATTCTGAGAGGGAGCAGATGTGAGGGGTGAAGACGAGGGAGGAATCTGGGATGACACCTACGCAGAGAAACAATCAAATATAGAGGATTGGAAGAAACTTTGTTTGGGTGGAGGAGATGACTATGGTGTCATGGATGGGNNNNAGGGTTGGTGGTGGGGGGGGGGGGGGGGGGGAGTCTGTTTTATCCATATTAAAATTAAGGAAATGCCGGGACATCCAATTTCTTTATATTCAATACTCATAACTGAACTTGTATTTAAAGAAACAGGACAGATCCTGGCTGGTGCAGTTACTTGAAGCTCAGGCTGGTATATGACATGTATAAATAACTGTGTTTGTTTTATAGAAAGGGTAATATGTCATTTAGTTATTTAAATCATGCTTTACCTTCCTACGCCTTGTCTTTATCATAAACTCCCTGGCAAGATGTGGGGCTGGCTGAGGCTCCAATGGGCGTATAACAATGCTTTTGTCTAAGGGGTCTCCAGGAACAATCTGTGGAAGAAAAAGAAAATGAATAGAAGCCATATTAAACATAAAGGACCGGATTCACAACCCTGAAATGTTTTACATGCGTACCTATTTTTCTCTATAGCTACTACACATGCAAGGCAACTATTTTACGCTATACATGTAGCGTTTCGTTACAGAGATTGCGTACATGTGCACAAGACCACATGTACGTAATCTACGTAACAAAACACTACGTAGATAGCGTAAAATAGTTACTACGCATGCGTAGTAGCTATAAACAGAAAAATAGGCACGCAAGTTAAAATTTGAGGGTTGTGAATCTGGTCCAAAATCTAGATGTACAATAGGTCAGCCAAAACACTAAGCTTTCCATTGTACCTGCCAGTGATGAAAGACGGACAGAGAAAAGGCCTGTCCCTGGGTGTGGGTGCGTAGATCAGTCTCAAAACCAAAGGAATCTATTGCTGGAATGAAAGCTTTGATGGTATAGAGCGGTGACCCTGGAATAGGAGCATCCTGTGTGACGTGGCCCCTACAGGAGAGAAGAGGTGAAACGGTGATTAGAAACAAGGAATGACTCAGCAGCTGTGTATCATGCGTCATGCAAACACCCACCTTCTCCTGGCCAGGACAGTATACACAGCAGACACACAGTCAGCTGGAGCTTGTACCTCTACAAAGTAATATGGTTCCATCAGACGTGGAGTGGCCTGAAAGATGAAAGAAGCAGGATTAACAGAGAGTTACAGTAATGTTGTCAATACATGTGCCACAATCTTCCATTATACACAACACTATGCTTTTTCTTTATTCACTCTAACACTAAGCTTCACTTGCCTCACCTTTACATCAATAAGCTCCAACCTATGGGCTTGGGAGCTATGTGACAGACAAGTAAAACTGTTCTTAGAAGATGAGGAGGATAGGTGTGGACGGATGTAGTGGGGTATATACAGAACGGGGCAGAGACGAGCAATACGGTAACACAGGAAGAAACGTTACCATGAGGAAGGCAGAGTACACCACTCTGCGGGCTGTTGGAATGATCTGACCCCCTCCGCGATGCAGCGGCTCCTGGGCGATGACGGCATCCAGAATCTTGAACTTCACATTTCTTATCACTGAGAGATTGGAATTCGGTAACGGTTACAAAGCGCCAGAGAGAAACATAAAAAGCTCTGGAAACTGAATGTGTTTTATCCTAGCACGTGAGATGCATGTGACTAATGATTCTTAAAATACTTACACTCGTCACACAGAGGCCCCTCCCTTGTTCCCCATTGAAAACCCTGTACAATACTGTCCTTCACCGAACTGAGCAAAGCTTTATCCACCTGTAGAGATAGATGGAAAGATCAATGTTAGGTCTGATATTCATAGCTAAAGGACATGGGATGCTTACAATGAATGCTGATAATGCAGTCAGTTATCTGGTAAATACCAGGCACATACCTCAGAAGGCAGAGTGTCATCTACCAAGATGTTGGGACCAGTGGTGTCTGGCCCAAAAGCCCAGATAGAACGAGCAGCCAACAGATCCCAGTCATATTTTGTCTGGAAAAATTCCCCCAGCTTCTTCCTATCAAGTTAGCAGGAAACAGGTGTAACATAAGTGGAAAGTAACATGAACAAAGAGTCTTGTTTTCTGGAGGCCCAGTGTTAGCAATACTTTTCTGGGTCAAACAATATGAGCTATGACTTATTCATTAGTAAATCACATTACTACCCACAGTAAATGAAAAGGGACATTGTCAGGCGCACCATATCAGGGGCGTTTTAAGAAGTGAGGGGGCCCTTCTGCAGGATTTGCATCCCTTACCTGAGACAGGACTGTCCCGATACACAGGCCGAAAAGGGGGCGGGGCTTACAACACTGTTAAGCCCCGCCCCTTTTTCGGAACGCGAATCGGGACAGTCCCACCACAGGGGAAGGGGGATTAATTTCGCATCTACTTCTTCCCTCTGGAAGATCTTGGAGGAACGAAATACCGTATTTTTCGGGCCATAAGACGCACTTTTCCCCCCCAAAAAAGTGGGGGGAAAAGTGTGTGCGTCTTATGGTCCGAATACTCACCTTGGGGTATGAGCAGGACCGTCGGGACCCGCTCTGCGGGGGGATGCGGTGCATCCAGGCACTCATCCCCCCGCTCCCTGGCTGTCAGCAGCGTAATGAACGCTGCTGTGACAGCAATGTAAGGTGCTCTCATCACTCTGATGCCTTACACCGCTTCACAGCGGCGTCCATTACCGTTATTTCTGCTCTGCCTGTCACACAGCACTGTCACACAGCACTGTCACACAGCACTGTCACACAGCACTGTCACACAGCACTGTCACACAGCACTGTCACACAGCACTGTCACACAGCACTGTCACACAGCACTGTCACACAGCACTGTCACACAGCACTGTCACACAGCACTGTCACACAGCACTGTCACACAGCACTGTCACACAGCACTGTCACACAGCACTGTCACACAGCACTGTCACACAGCACTGTCACACAGCACTGTCACACAGCACTGTCACACAGCACTGTCACACAGCACTGTCACACAGCACTGTCACACAGCACTGTCACACAGCACTGTCACACAGCACTGTCACACAGCACTGTCACACAGCACTGTCACACAGCACTGTCACACAGCACTGTCACCAGAGCAGTGCAGCAGCTCCCTGACGTGACGCGGGAGTGACCTGAGGTCACATCAGCATCAGGGAAGACCGCGGAGAAGCAGCAGGCGGCAGAACGGGACACTGCAGGTAAGTGCCGGTATTTAGTATGGGTGCTGATGGGTGCTGCTGGACTGATGGGTGCTGCTGGACTGATGGGTGATCAGGAGAGGATGGGGGATGCTGGGTGCAGGACATGATGGGTGATGCTGGGTGCTGGACACTATTTGGTTCAAAATATTTTTTTTCTGTTTTCTTCCTCCTAAAAACTAGGTGCGTCTTATGGTCCGAAAAATACGGTAGATGCTAAATGGCCCCACTTCCCCTGCCAATCCAGGGTGCAGGATGCATGTCACAGGGCCCCCTGTTCTGAGGGGCCCGTGTGCACTGCACAGCATGCACCCATTATAGATACGCCTATGCACCATATGGATGTATCTCACACACTATGTGGTCTCTCTAATCTAGTAATGAATCCTGTGACTGTACCTGTTCCATGAGATCTGTACCACCTCATTCTCTATGTCCTCGGCCAGACCTTTTTCCAGGGGCTCAGCGATCATTGTGATTTTGTTTCTAGAGATAGAGATGAATGTGATTAGAGAGAAGCAACTCCACTGGTGAGAAAAACCTTTTATACACAGAGATTTCTTCAATGGGCATCAGCACACAGGCAGCTGCAGGCTTCTTACTTCTTATTCGGAGTCTCAGCAAAACACTTCAGTGAGGAGGTTTCCACAACAGTCTCACAAAACGTCACCACTGGATCTGCCACCTGAGAAGAAAAAGTGAAAGATTAAATCTCATCTTTTCAGACAGACATAAAAATAAATATCCTTAAGAGCAAACCATGATCCGCATACAGCAGAAAGCCATGTTTTATGAACCAATATGCTATAACTACTGTCATTCCAAGTATATGGCGATTACCAGTCCCATGTGCTGATTTTCCACAGCGAACATGCCGGAACTGAAATGCAGCACACACCGGGCCAAATTTACTAAGCTGCGGGTTTGGAAAAGTGGAGATGTTGCCCATAGCAACAAATCAGATTCTATTCTTTACATACTTTACTTATACTTTACAAACGCCTCTTTCGTACATTTAATTCCCTACTAAACCTGGCGATTACCAGTCCCATGTGCTGATTTTCCACAGCGAACATGCCGGAACTGAAATGCAGCACACACCGGGCCAAATTTACTAAGCTGTGGGTTTGGAAAAGTGGAGATGTTGCCCATAGCAACAAATCATATTATAGCCTACATTCTCTAGTATGTAATATGAAAGCGAGAGCTAAATATGATTGGTTGCTATGGGCAACATCTCCACTTTTCCAAATCTGCAGCTTAGCAAATCTGGCCCACTGATTCACAGATAAGAGTGAGTTAGGTGAGGGCAGATCTGAACCTAACTCACTTTTCCAGCCCCCAACCCTCCCCCAATTTTTAGGTACCTTATGCCACTTACGAGTACCTTATCCGTCCGTGCAATATCCGTATGGACATTGCACCTCCCCGTCTCCCTCCCGTCCTCCCCAGCTAATCTAAATACCTCCCACTTCTGCATAAAAACGCCCTGAGGCGGCATAACACCGCCTCTATGGAAGGAAATCCCTGCGAGCTGTCTTTACAGACCACACCTACATTATCTACGTACCAATCTGGTATGTAGATAGCGTAAATGACCTACTACGCATGCGCAGTAGGTCATTTCAGCCAGATACGCACTTAAGAAGCAGAAGCGACTCCTTACCGCGACTCCTGTCTGATCAGTATTGTTCAGCGCTACAATAAACCTATCCACTAACCTGGGAAGCAGTACACCGTAGAAGCAGGAGGTACAGCTGTCAAAATAAAAACCTCTGACAGTGCACCCATGCCAGAATCATTTTCCTTAATGGAAATCTTATATAAAATGATTCACCAGACATTCTGCTGTCAGCTGCAGCATTTTCAAAATACAGATTGCAGGAATGAAAACAACTTCAATCACCGGAATATAGCATCAGGCAGCACAAGGGCTGCTACAATCGTGTATGCGACAGGTTCACTTAGGCAGCAACATTTCTGTCATTTATCTTTAGCCCTCACCTTAATGTCAATCTCTGAATACATCTTTCGCAGGTCGTGCATGACACAGTCCAGGTAAAGCTCTCCTGTGCCAAGAATCACATGCTCCCCAGACTCCTCCACCTAGAGACACACATAGAAGCAGAGATCATGTGGTAAGAACAAAGTTACACTTGCACATGAGTGATACTAAAGAGCCACTGTCAAACATCCATCATGAACCACCATAACTGGTGCCCAAGTATTCCGCAAGAAAGGGATCCATACCCATATATTATTAGGAAAGGAACTAACTTGTCAACTAGTAGATGGTGGTAACACAAGTACCTTAGTGGTGAGCGAAGGGTAACTCTTGTTGACCTTTCTTAGTCCGTCTAACATCTTTGGCAGCTCTGAAGGGTTCACTGGTTCCACAGCGATTTTAATGACAGATGTTGTATTAAACTTTAATGGCCTGAAGATTTGGGCCTAGAGGACAAAACATAAATTAAAATGCATGAAGCTATGACTTGTGTGCACAAAATCTCTAAGCAAGGATCTATATGAAAAAAAAGTAAATATTAATAGTCTGCTGCAATATCTGTTTTTAATGTAACTGACAGAAAAACATTATATATATTATATAACGCTATCATACACGATGTGTAATATCACATGTCACAGGTTTTCTTATTTGTCCTTGCATTCAATGACTGGATTTTACTACATTTTCTGAACAAACTGGAAGAAAAAGAAGCATCCGGTCACCTCCTCGTTGCCCCGCGGCTCAGTGATTGTGGCAGTTTTTACAATGGGCTGGTCTACACCTTCAATAAGCACCCAGTTTCCAGCAGGCACTCTGTTCACCTCGATGTGATACCTACGTGAGATAGAACAGGAACAACAAATCATTATGTCAGCCAGACACAACTGAGGAGCTAAAAGACAACTTACCCTGGAATATCACTTACCTGGCCACAGACACCCACAGTCTCCCAACGGTGCAGACTTGAGAATCCTCTTCATCCTCTAGGGTGTAATTCTCTCCCAGTACCTTAACTGGCTGCCCAGCATGGATGGTCCCACTTAGAACCCGGCCAAAGGCGTGAAACTGCACGCCATCATCTGTGCTGTACATCTTGGTTGTGTGACACATCAGGGGACCCTAACGTAAAATGAAAGATGTGAAATGAGAAAAGTTCCACCATCTCTCCATATAACCAAGTTTAATCACATGTTGAGCTCCAAAAGACTAATCATTTACACAGGAAAAACACCCTAATATAATTTGGGTGAAACTGGTGATTAAAACAAATTATACAAATGTAGAAGACAATGATACAGGCTTCTACTTCTGCTTCATTACTTAATGCATGTATGTATGTAGCGTGTTTTCCCAATAAGACCTACCCTTACTTCTGCAGAACGGTCCAAAATAAGCCCTACCCCGAAAAGACCTGGCTAAATCGCCAGTTTGTTCTGTCCCTGCGCCTACACTACAATGCCCCCACCCCACATGAAATGGATGCCGATGTTAAAAATTTAACAGTGGCATCCAATCAGCTGTAGCGTCTCACTCTCTCACAGTGAGCGCGCACCCTCCCCTCGTTTTCTGTGCGTGCCAGCGCCATTTAAAGCAGCGCCGGAGGAGAGTACAGAAAAAGAGGAAAGTGAAGACAAAAAAAAAACAGTAGTTAAGGTAGGCTGCATCTTTTTGGCTTACAGATATTTTTAAAGAATTAAGTTTGAGAACAAGATTACAAAATTAATCATTGAGACAGCAAAGGAAATAAAACAAGCATAGAGGCTTCCTCACATCAGAATCACAGAGGCTCATCTCCTCTCCCAGCTCGGAATCTATGCCACCAGTGTATGTGTGCTCAATTTTGGCTCTGGCACCAGCCTTTGGGGAAGGAATGTGTTGGACGCACATATCGACAAAACCTGTGGAGTGAGAAAAGGGCTAATAATGAGAAGAGACAAAAGACAGGCAAAAATCACATTGCATGTACAGGTTCTATGGGCGAGCGAGTCGTGCTATGAATGACATTATTCTTCACTGCGCCGCAGAGGAAGCAGCATATAGGAGGAGGCAAGTGAAAGTTTAGAATTTTTTTTAATAAAAAGAGGCTGAGCACATATAAGGGGCACAAAAGGAGGCTGGGCGCAAATAAGCGGGCACATATAAGGAGGCTTAACACAAGGGGGCACAAAAGGAGGCTGGCACATATAAGGGGGCAAAAAAAGGAGGCTTGGCACAAGTAGATGACTGGGCATATACAAGGGGATGAAAGAGGATGGGCATAATTCATATAGTGAACAGTGGAGCATTACACAAAATAAACATGTATATAAAACATGCAAAAGGATGTTCCTATAGCAACCTCAGATTAAAGCTGTGCAGAAATAGAAGAGCTTGAACCTAATTGGTTACACTGTATCTGTGCACTATGCATGGGCTGCAATATAAGCCTCTATGTGAACAGTGGTTACCTGTGAATTCCCCAAAGAAGCGATTACAAACAAGTCTCAGCAAAGGGCGTATGTTCAGTTTTAATTCCTCCTTCGTTAGATGTATCCCTAACTCTTCCAGCGTCTGGGGCAGAGATGTGTCTACATCCCCTACCACCTACAAGACCATAAAAAAATATAAACAAAAGTCCAAGAGCAGTATGTTAAAAATAAACAGACTCATATCATACCTACCTGAGCCAAGATCTTGTACAGAGGCTCCAGGATGAACTCCACAAAGCTACGCTGAGAGTTACTTGTTGGAGCCTTTTTGGTGAACTTCCGACTGAGAAGAAATTGAGAAGATCAAATCCATGTTGTAGCATATAGCAAGAGGATGTCTACATTTGTACAACCACAGCCAAACACAAAAGTCACAGTAATCCAGTGCAGACAGCACCGAGTCAGAGGTTATAACTAACTCTTCTAGTGGTTGCAATAATCTAGGATGGAGATATGTGGTGAATACAGCTCCTAAAGTGACCACCCACCTCTCATGACAATCAAGGAGCCACATTCACTGCTGACATACTGGGCCCGAATCAATTGCCGGCGAAGTTTTAAAAAAAAGTTTGCGTCGGAAAAAATACGACGCCATCGCCGGCAATTGAACGTTAAAAATTCTCATATTCAATTATTTTTTTACCACTGCGCTAAAACAGCAGCCAGCGGTAAAAAAAATTAACGGAGAAAAAAAAAAAAAACCTTCTTAGAACGTCACAAATCACCTCCTGCTAGCAGGAAGTACCCGGCGCTAATGACAGGTTATTGGCCAGTGTCTGAAATATCGTGAGAACGTTTTTTCAGACACTGGCGTTATTTCAGACACGGGAGGTGATTTGCGACGTTCTAAGAAGGTATTTTTTTTTTTACCTAGGCACCTGCGCAGCGGTCCCTGGCTGGCAGGGCATCAATGGTCATGCTGATGCTTGTAGTTCTACAAGCATCAGCATGCCCTGTTGGGGCACAAGATAGGGCAGCGTTAAAAACCCGCAACTCTCATAGGGGCGGATTTTTAATTAACGCTATCTGTAAAAAACCAGCGTATTTTTAACGCAAAAAAATTATTGAAGAAAAAAAATATCGCCTGTAATTTTAAAAAAAATTGCGTTAAAAATACGCCGGCGAACGATTTTTAGGTAATTGAATCGGGCCCACTGAGTGCAAATATTAATCTTCCATATATAAATCTTGCAGCCATTTCATTCCAAGCAAAAGGCAATGCAAATATATTGTCAAACAGGACAGCATGAATAATGTATAAAGCCAAATGGCAGACACCACCATACAATACATCAGCACTATCCCTTGAAGTATTTACATGACATAAATGGCACATATAATAAAACCATATGCTCACAGACAACATTCTATGATAAAATATCAGGTTGTTGCAGATGACCAGTCCTCTGCACCGCCAGTTTGCTATATTGTTTTCACTCTATGACTAATAAATGAAAGAAATACTCACGTTTTTGGATTGAAGTAGATATCACCCCACAGTCGTTTAGCAAACTCCTGATAGTTGATATCACCTGTGGATCAGGAAATAACAAAGCACTTTATAAAAACAAAAAATAAAATGTTTTAGGGGCTTTTCAGTTGTGTTTTGTAACTTTGATGAAAGAACAGCCAATACCTTATGATAAACCCCCACTTAGCCTCTCAGTATTAGCAGGAGTTACAGCTACCTCCTGACTAAATGATTTGCTGAATCAATACAACTATCATTTCACACTGTGGCTAATAACCACTAAGTGTCCTTTCAGCTTGGCAAGATGCTGCTAATGAAGACGAGAGCTTTTAGGAGTAAGCACAATCTGTCATTAAGGGAAGTCCCAGTAACACTGTGTGGTAAATTGAGTTTAAATCACACAAAGAAAGATTTTTTTTGTTTTAGAGATTTGTAACAACACTGTTGACATACCGTAAGTATCCGCGTAGATCTTGGCAAAAGAGCCCAGTGTGAAGCAGATACTATATTGAGAACTTGCAAAACAGACATTGCCCAAAAGTGGAGACAGAATCATGTTCTCGTCCGTGGAATACATGCTGCAGACAGAAGTGACATAAATAAATTATACAAAGTCTGAGAAATTCTAGGACTGAATAGACTACAAATAGCGATTGCCACTGTTCCCAAAGCACACTGGGCCGTATGCAGACTACCAGACGTATAACAAAATTGTGCACATTTAGTGGCTTTGACTTCTGGTCAAAAGGCAGGACAGGGTGTTCAGATGTTGGATTGCCCTATGTGTACGCAATTTACATTATGTGTGCCATTGTTCCTGGCAAAACCTAGTGAAATAAGCACATGTACGGGCCATTACTAAGGTCTATGCATGACACGTCACATGTAAAATGCCGATGTATTATGTATGTCTACCGTTACCAACTAAAATACACACAACTCCACTCAAATCAGGCCTGAGTGTGCCAACACCTCCTCATACTGCATCTGCCCCTCTCCTCTTCCATGCTGAAATATTTTACTTTATCCAGTGTCTACATAGTGTGAGGGGAATGGGATGGAGAAGAAACATGGGACCAGAATAGACTACAAATAGCGATTGCCACTGTTCCCAAAGCACACTGGGCCGTATGCAGACTACCAGACGTATAACATATATTTAGCGGTTTTTACAACCGTGCATGCATAGTACATTTTTTACGTTATCTACGTATCTTTTCCTTACGTAGATAAACGGTAAAAGGTAAAAAAAATGTACTCCGCATGCACGGTTGCAAAAAACTCTAAACACCGGACATATATGTTATAAGTTCGGTATTCTGCATACGGCCCTTTCATACATTCAACGTACCTTAATAATCCATTAACCTCATCCACAATATGCCTCAGCTTGTAGTAAGCATCAGTAGGGGGAAGCTTAAGCTCCAGAATTAACCGGTCTATCTTGTTAATGCAAACTGTAACCGCTAATCGCTCCTGCACAGCGTGTTTAATAAGGCGCTCTGTGTTTAGCATCACCTGGTGGGGGCAAGTAAGGATGGTTAGAAGGAAATAAAGATGGAGACACAAGAAAGAGAATGAAAAGGGGTGAAGGAACAATGATTATAGAAAACCAAAATGCTGAAAAAGTGAGGGGTTGGGCTTATAAACAACCTTTCTAACCAGAGATGTAATCATCTGACTAGCTGAGATCCTTACCCCTTCTGCAGCATCAATAAACAGCACTACCCCATCAGATAGCCGAAAGCCAGCTGTCGCCTCATCGGAAAAGTTCACATGACCTGGAAAACACAACAGTAGCAAGTTTGTATGGATACCTCAACTAGTGTAGGTGATGAAGTGAGAAATTTCTCAGGCCAATGTACCTGGCGTATCCATTATATTAAACAGATATGATTTCTCCTTGGTGTCTGGAAGGACAATGGTAACAGGTATACTTTTCATTCCAACCCCTCTCTGAAGAAAGAAAGAAAAAAGTCATATCAGTATCTGGGGCAGCACAGTGGGTCAGACAATTGCCACTTCTCCTTTACGGTGTGGACGATTATTGGATAAGGCCAATTGGGCAAGGAAATATTAATCATTGACTGTAAATCAATATTTTCCATGTTAAGCACAAAGGCCCAGATCCTGGGCTATGCATCCCAAAGTACATTAAGTGTTCAAATAAGACACTTACCTCCTGTTCTGTGAAGAGAATATCAGTATAACAAAGCTAAAAGGAAAATAAAACAATTATAATAGTTATTGAAAAGAAATATACAGACAGAGACTGTAAAATAATTAAAAGACAAGGCGAAGAACAATATTAAGAATGCATGGTGTAACAATTAAAGCTGAAAGATGTGTACAATATAATTATGTACAATGTTCAATTCCCTTTTACTTTGTGGCTTAAATACTACAGTTATTATTTCTAGGTGATAATAGGTCATATCTCTCATATATAGCACAGACACCTGTTACGTGCAATTCGAGAGAAAAATACGCGAACACAGAGGAGAGTGAAACAAGAAAGAGGTGTCATATACTCACATCCTGGTCATGGTGCTTGCGGATCTCTGGATGTGTTTGCTCAATCAGACAGTCCACAAAACAGGTCTGTAAGGAAACAATGAAACTAATTACTCTAAGTAAGTCTATAAATTAAAGGATAATACCTACTAGGCTGGTATAATCATCACAAGTAGAGAGCAGGTAAAGAGGCATATACATAACACAAGCTACTAGGGCAAGTCTTACCTCTTACAGGTAAATCCCACCCAAAACACCTTAAGTCACAGAAAACCAGCATGGAGGACAAGAAAGTGTGAGGAATTGCACCACCCTAGGTGCCTGGTGAGAACACAGATAGGTGTGTGAAACAAGTAGTTACTGAGAGCCCCTTTCACAGTTCCATTGTCAACCCCTCTCTGGTGCCAAACAATGGACGAACACAATTATATTCCAGAAGAGAAAAAGTAGAAGTAAAACTAAAGCTACAGTTGCAGAAAAAGGTGCACAAAATCAATGCAAATAAAAGATGACTATGATCAGAAAGACATATAGTGACAGGACTCTGCTATGTCACTATACATGGTGCTGTTAAACATAACTGTGACTTATGTCGACATCCTGCTCAGAGACCAGTAATTGGGTTATAAAAAGGGTCCCATAAATTCTATGACAAAGGGGCCAATTCAATTGATTGCACTAAGTGCGCCTATTCCTATCTATTACAGTAGCTAAGGCTTGCGGATTTTAATTCTATGTAAATTCTCGGTAATAGCGTTGCAACCAAACATTCGGATCAATTGAATCGACCCCAAAGTCAGCAACAGTTTGACTGTTTTGTAAGGCCTTACCTTTCCATGATGGAGGTGGCCACATAGGGTCACATTGCGGATAAGCTCAGAGTTATCCATGAGATCAGCCAAGAAACTACAAGAAAGGTGAAAGAAATAGTCAGTAACAAGCCAGATACTAACACATAAGAAGGACCTCCTGAAAAATACTCACTCCATCGCATACACGGTAGCTGGCAGCCCTTGTTCCATTATTGAGAATTTTTTGGCCTTCACCGGTTTAATAATAGGCTCTAGAAGTATCGAGGAAATACATGTAATATAGCACAAGAAAGCTAGAAAAGCAAATTACAGTACATGCAATGGATGGGTCACTAGATGAATTTGGCTGTCACACAATAAGTCTAGATTCTGTTTAAATAACTGTGTCACAACAGCAAAGACTGGGGATGAATGTGAGGCTGATCTAATGTTGGGTACACACGAACGACTTTTCAGATCCAAGAAAAAAAATTCACATACTCTGTATAAAATGAATAACTTATATGTGTGAGTGGCATTACCATTGAAAATATGATGACTGATAAAACATTTTGCAGCTTTTAGCAATAATCTCACATGCTATTCTGATGAAGTTTTTATATTGAGAGAAAGGCAACATCCTCTCAATACACTGCATTTTAAAGGACATCCTGTGACCTCTTGATTAAGAGGAATGATTTCAGGTGTTTTCTATTTGTTGATATGATATGAAGGGTGCACTAAGGACCATTTGTGTCCCTAAAAGAGACTGCTAAACCATATTCTTTTCATATAAAATTCCAGCAAGTCCTTCTTCCTTCACACATACACAAAAATAAGTGCAGCCTATTTTACAATAAAATGCAAGTATTGTGGTTTACAAAGCTAATATAATATATTATTCCTCAATGGCTTTACCTTATTTGGAAGTACTTGAGGCTGATTACATTAAGCACATTGGACAGGATTTTCAGTTTGGAGCACAGCAGTGTTCTGAAGTCAGACCCCCATTGTATCATAACTCCTACGTGTGCGAGGGGAGGTCACTACCCTCACACACAAGGGAGTTACAATGGCTGGAACGTCCCTTATTTTTCCCCACACGCCCCCACTGAAAGTAAGGGCAGCGCAGAAGCCTGTATAGTACATATCGGCTAAATCAGCGCTTACTGTACAATCAGCATACCTCCCCCTACCATCTTGTGTACACAATAAGCATCACATCCCAACGTCATTAACAAAATCTAGGTCAGCACACGCAAGCTGTTTTGCGGATGTCTGGATCTGGTTCATTGTCTTAATGTGTATCTTTCTCAGTATAAGAAGCTGACTGTGTGTTTCCTGCGGTCAGTTTATAAACAGATGGATATTAATCATGTCTTTCACTATGTTATTGATACCTGTGAGCGGCTGTGTGTCCTCCTCCTGCACAATGGTCTCGACTTCTGGGCCATACACTTCCTCAGCGGTGGGGTAGTACTTCTTGTCTTCATGGAGAACAACCTCCATCCCGCCACGATCCTCATCAGGATCTCCCATGAATTCGTCATCATCATCATCCTCTGCCTGTAAGAAGGGAGGAGAAACATGGAACTTATGTTTAAAAATAACAAATCTAAAGTTACATAAAAGAAACTGATAGCACATTAATGCAGCCCATTACAAAGTAAAAGTTTTGATTTTGCATAATAAGCAAAAATGGTGCAGAAACATTCAGTCCTGACTTCTGACTGAATGGTCCAACCACCAATGTGCCAATTCTATTAATGTGTTGGCATAGGGAAAAATCAATCCAATCGTGGTGTAGTTCACTATGGTGGATTAACACACCTGCTCACCAAATAATTCATACAAACATAACCTAATACCTGTTATAAAATGATTCGAATGATACAATATTAAGAGTGATAGTGCACTGGAGTATGGAGAGCACACAAGAGGCTGCAATCTATGTGCAAAGTACTGTACAAAGAAGCAAGTAACGTTGATGCAGTCAGATCAAGCGTTGGCTTTAGGAAGACACTAGGCCAATATTTGACTTTTATAAACAAACATGATACAGACTTTATTTACTCTTAATTACAGAGAACCAGATGCAAATTAAATCCATTATCCACCCATCTAAGACCAAATAGATTACAAACACACCGACATTTTACATACACACAAGTGGGAAAATGAATGTAGGGTATGGCTCTCATTAGTCCATCCGCATTAGGCTAGCAGTTAGCGGTGTAATCACCTAATTTTCCAAACGTTAAAAAAAGGATCTTTGAATCTGTTCCTGTGTCCTCCACAATTAAAATTATATATAGCAGGATCATGAAACAAAAAGTTATTATGCTAAAAATGTATTGTGATAAAAATTGGATCTTACCACATCTAAATCCCTGTCTTCTCTTCCAATGTCTTCATCGTCATCATCATCATCAGAGTCAAGCTCAGGTCCAATGTAATTTCCAAACTCATCATATGGGTCAGTATCCATGTCTACAGACTCTTAACGTGCAGAAGAAAAAAAAAGCATCTCCATATGAAACCACTGAAAATTGAAGGTTAGCTTTATTTTCATAAAGGACATAACATATTTAACAAATTCAATTATCACCATTAATAAATTTAGGACCGGGTCCACACGAAAGCCAACTTATGCACGCAAGTGCACCCTGCAGATGTTACGTTAAGTTTACTAACGTAACTTCCATCGTAGAGATCTTACTTATGGCAGCTTAAGTCATACTTCTTACGAATGAGAGAGGACAGTGACTGGAGGAGTTCACTCCCTTCTCTATTGCGGAAATAAACTCCAGCACAAGCGGAAAATGTGTGAGGGTGTGGATCAGTTCCTTTGATATTAACCATACTACATGTAAAAATTAATATACAGAAAGCATGGAAATCACAGTAAACCAGTAACAAAACAAAACATATTTAAATATAATATGCTTATAAAACATATTTCTAGCACTTTAACAAACTAGATACAGATAACGTATTGTAGGGTTAACAAATTTACACTACACGTCACAAAAATCTATACACACATATAGTGATTCTGACAATCTAATTGGCTTGATAGAGAAATTTGCTTTTCTGTCTGATGACTCAAAACAAGGGTCCTAATCAACAGACACCAGGATCAAAAGATATAACCATATGGCTTTTGTAAAACAATAATTTAAAGACTTTCAACAGAGGACACCAACTATAAAAACCGCTTCCTATACATTGCTACATTCACATGGTTTCAAATCTAATGAACATGTAAGCCGACGCGAGTCCCCACACCAAAGGCTTCATTACGAAGTAAGAAGAGCTGAAAGTTTCTTTTCGGCTGTCTCTATTTCGAAATGACAGCAGTTTGAGATTAATTTTTTTTAATGAGTATGCGATCAGGCTGCGGGGGGGGGGCGACTTC
>WWET01002846.1:127311-137879 GCA_011038615.1 Limnodynastes dumerilii | reverse complement strand
CATTATGGGAGTACCGGGGGGGCTGGTGGCATATGATGGTAGTACTGGGTGGGGGGCTGCAGGCACTCGATGGGGATACTGCGGTGTGGAGTCAGGTGGCACATTATGAAAGTACAAAGTCTTGCCAAATTTATTTTTTGCAGGGGGGCACCAGACATGCTAGCACCAGCCCTGCAGATACTAGTCCGATTTGGTGCTGTCATTTTTAGTAAATGCCCAAAATGTGGAGCAGAGGGCTGTTTTTAGGCATCTTATATGGGATTGCTCGGCAGTCCAGGTAATCTAGAGGGTAGTAGTGGCCTGGGCATGCTCATTTAGTTTGTGTTCTTAAATATACACACATAAATCCTGTTCTTACTTAGCTGTGAATCTTTGTATTTCTTACTGCACACAGTTACTGACCAGCTTTACTATCACACTGTTATTTACACTTGGGCTAAGAAATTCCACCTCTCAACTCTAATACTTGTTGCAACAGATGAAATATGACTCCCCTGCAATCACCATGGTTTAGCCCGGGAGTAACTTTCCTCTCTTATTTTCACTCTCTGAATCAGGTCCAACATGACTTATAGAAACATAGAAAGTGATGGCAGATAAGAGCCACATGGCCCATCCCGGCTGCCCTGTTGTTTATTTAAAACTATACTGACCCTAGACACTATTTACCTTTAATTTAGTTTGAGATTTAGAATATCCTTATATTTATCCCAAGTATGTTTAAACCGTTCTACTGTATTAGCCTCAACCACCGCTTTCAGATTGCAGCCCCGGCAATAACACAGGTTTTTCAACTCTTGTTATTGCCGGGGCTTTTTGGTGGAAATTTTTAAAAAAATCTGGTCTGGTCTTAAAAAAGTCCAGACCAGACCAGACTAGACCAGTTGGGTACGTAGATTGCCTCCATGTGGCCTTTAAAGACTGCACAGAGTAGTTTAGTTAGAAAGAGGCGGCCTTAAGCCACCTCAGGGAGTGATTAGGTAGAGGGGGGAGGGGTTTAGATTAACCGGGGGGAAAGGCAGGGAGAGGCATTCTCTGTGCGTAGAGTTTCCTTCTTAAGAAGGAAACTAGGCACAGTTAGATAAGGTATCTTTAGGGCACTCGTAAGTGCCATAAGGACCTAAAAACAGGGGGCGGGTCAGGGTCAGGAAGTGCGAGTTAAGTGCGAATCTGTCCACACCTAGCTCACTCTTAGGCAGGGCTTGTAGTGAGGGGGTATACGGGGGTATGCCATACCGTCACTTCTTCCATGGATTTAATTGAGAAGCTATAAATCTCCATTCACTTCTATTATTTCTATATTTCCATACCGCCACTTTTAAATTTCCACTTCGACCACTGCTCTTAGGTGTAAATACGGCCCATACAGTAAGCCACTGTAGTAAACAGACATGTTTATATATTGAAGAGAAAATAAATGGATTGATCCATTTAACTGAAATTCCAATACTTAGGTATATTATGAATGTTTGTAAACTAGTTTAACACATTTCCGTCTTCTCTAATTACAGACTTGAGTCCTCTTGACACCTCTTCATAGTGATAGATGTTGCCATTCTCTGGATTATTGTAGTGCAGCAGTACAGCGCACAGTGTTCATATTGGGCTGTTTGCGCATGTATTTCTTTATCTTTAAAATATTCTAGGTTGCAGTGCCAAGACTTCCCCGGCTAGCAATGAACTAACCCTCCCCTCCCTCATCTACATGGCACATTATCCTAGGTTGAAGAAGGAATATCCTCTACATTATTTAAGTTATGCATAAAAGCGCATCTATATTGTTCACAGCACCTCCTAGTAACAGCAAACGGTGCTTTTACGTGGTTTCATTTTTTGATAATGTCTATAATCTATGACGGTTTAGGAAAAAGGCAATGCACAATTTATATGCTACACTGATGTGTTAGATTCCTGCAGCATTACTGTTGGCTTTGACAATTTTACATTATGGTTCACATTTCAGATTATTTACATTTTGTTTATTATGTACTTTAAAAAAAGTTTCACCCTTATTTTTCTAAAATTCTTTCTTCTGCAATGAAGACTAACATACGGAATTTGCTCTCCTGATTTCTGAACATATGAGAACAGTGCACCCCCCCCTGCACTCCTACGTGCGGAAAGGATTTACTGCACCCTACCTTAAGTATTCTGCACACAACACTATGCATGCAGAATGCTGAATCATACATAAGGGCTTAGACAAGCCCCTACTGTACGATTTGCCTACCTGTCCCCACCAACCCTGCGTATCTTATATGCATGGTGAGTTGGCCTACCTCACAGGTGGAGACTGAATTCAGCATCGGGCAGCTGCAGTCCAATAGAATTCCCTGTACTGTACAAACCAAAAGGCGACATAGTGCACATAAATTGCCAATCGTTATTAACAGGATCCGGTCCAATATTGTCAAGCTATTTTATGTGAAATTCCTTCTTACCTTGCATCAGAGCACAGTGGCTCAGTGAGTAGCACTTGTGTCTCACAGCGCTGGGGTCATGTATTAGATTCCCGGACTAGGGGCAAGATTTACTAAGCTGCGGGTTTGGACAAGTGGAGATGTTGCCTTTAGCAACCAATGAGATTCTAGCTCTCACTTTCATGTTACATATTAGAGAATGTCATCTCAAATCTGATTGGTTGCTATGGTCAACATCTCCACTTTTCCAAACCCCCAGCTTAGTAAATCTGGCCATAGGCTTTATCTGTGTGGTATTTGTATGTTCTCCCTGTGTCTGTGTGGGTCACCTCCAGTTGCTCTGGTTTCCTCCCACACTGCAAAAACATGCTGGTAGGTTATTTGGCTGCTGAATAAATAAACCCTAATGTCTGTGTGTGTATGTATGTGTTAGGGACCTTAGTATGTAGCCCCCAATGGGAATGATGTGAATGTGAGTTATTCTCTGTAAAGCGCTACGTAATATGATATAGCGCTATATAAAAACCTGTTAATATGTAAATAATAATAATTTCATTGATAAATGTAACTAGAGCTGGAACTTTTATGTTCTCCCCACTAAGCAATGGATCATTCTGAAGCACTTGATTTTCGGGAGCTGGAAAGAGAGTTGGCCAATGCTGTGGCTGCAGACCAGAAGTATCAGAGGGAAAATGATGCCAAGTTTCGTGCCATTCATCAGAAAGTGGCATCATATGAAGAGTTCAGGTGTGCAAGTTCATAGATCACCTCAATTTAGCAATAAAGATACTAAAATATGCTAATACATGCATGGAATTAATACCATTCTTTTTAACCATTACATTTTTTATTGAATTTTTCATACAAATAGAATAAGGGGGTGCAGAAAAAAGAAGGGGGAAGGGAAATTTCCATATCACAATTGACAATATAATTTGTAAACATATCAATACGTATTACCAATACATACATTTCAATGTTATCAAAACTGTGATATCAACTAATAATCAAATGTCAAAAGGGGGTAAGTAATGAAGGGAGGGAAAGGGAGAAAAGCTACCCGAGGACAGTTAAGGAAAATAGTATATATATACTGCTTTTTGGATGACGTTCGTTTCACATACTGTCATGGCCAACCTATGGCACTCCAGGTGTTATGAAACTACGAGTCCCAGCATGCTTTACCAGCTCGGGATAGCTGATATCTGACAAAGCATGCTGGGGCTCATAGTTTCATAACACCTGGGGCCAGAATTACTAAGCTGTGGGTTTTGAAACAGTGGAGATTTTGCCCATAGGAATCAATCAGATTCTAGATCTTATTTAACTATTGCTTTTCAAAGTGTGTGTGTGTGTGTGTGTGTGTGTGTTATTGAGCCAAACACTTAACTTTTGATATTAACAAATGGTACATATCTCATGAAGTCTTTTCAGTTATTTATCAACACTGTTTTCATTGTATAAACTTTTGCCCCTTCAATGAAATGATGCAAAAAAAGTGCTGCAAATTTGTTGTTATTGATCCCTATATAAACAGAAATATAAAAAGAATTATGGAAATTTTGCCCATAGCAACCAATAAGCTTTTAGCAATTTTTTACTTGACATATTATGTAAAATGAAAACTAGAATATGATTAGTTGCTATGAAAGCTCTAATGCTATATTTCCACAGTGAATGATTAACTTTATAAAAAATATTGTATAACAAATGCCATTCACAGACAAAGAAATAACTTGTATAAGGTAATTTTTAGTCCAGAAGTAAAATCATTTTTACCTACCTTCTATTTCTTCCCTCTACTTAGCCAATAGTTATAGTTAGTTGTTTTATTTCCATTATACACATAAGTAACCAGTAAGTCAGCTGATCTGGACAGAATGTTTCTCTTGTCAGACTTTTTTCTTACAGCAGTTCATTATTCCTCTTCTCACACTTTCCACAGAGATATTGTACTAGCATCTAACCTGAAACCCTTGGAGCGGAAGGACAAGATTGGAGGCGATAGGAAGCAGCCATGGAACCCGGCTGCCACAACAAACAGTTCGTCCAGAGAGCCCGCTTGTACCGCGTTACAGGTGAGGCGGAAACAGAAATTGATTACCTCTGCTCCTTCCACCTGCTCTGCTCTTTTCTTTATGACCCCATTTGAAACTCTATCTTTTCTTATAATCCACATGTATCCATTTGATTAGCTCAAGCAATGCTCATCTCTTATACTGGGGCTTACCACTTGCTTGATTATCAAATTGTGAATCATACACATTTTAAAAGAAAATGAGACTATACACATTTAAACTGCTTCTGCCTGTGCACAGTGGAAACAGCAAAAATGTATTAGTAGAAGGTAAATCATACAAAGAACAGAACAAGTACAAGGGGTTGATGATGAAGACCATGAGACAAAGGGCCGGATCCAGACCCTCCAGACAGCTTTCCATACGTGTGGGAGTCAGTCCGTCCGACAGAGAGAGGGGACTGCACGCCCCCTGTCACTCCCCTTTCTTGTGCGGTATTATGCTGCCATAAGCCTGACTTAAAGCAATCTTACAGATCAACGCCCCCCCACACTGTAAAATAAGCATGCTTCCCCCTACCCACTTTAGCGGGCGGAGGGGAAGCACAGCCCATATCATAGGAAATGGTCTCGTACGGAACAAAGGACATGCTCTCAGCTCTGGTTCTGGCCCAAAAAGGCTCCCAAACATAACAATCAGTATGGGGAGACATAGACATAGCTTATACCTGGGAAAGCATGATGGGATTTGTGTATTAGCACCTCAAGTTCCAAAGGTCGCCTATGCCTCATATAGGATATTCAGTAGTAGAGGGACGGATGAATAAAGGCAGAGTCTGAACAGAGCCATAGGGTTTTCTGTAATTGAGATGTATTTTGATGTTCAGAGAGAGATGTATTTGTAAATATATATATTTATACACACAGAAACACAGCATATATTTTTGTTAATATATGAGCTTCGTTTGGAATCTAGGCTGTGATGACAGAACCCACAAACGCATTTGAATTTTCTCGTGACTGGCGCAGGATTGAAGGGAAGACACAATATGACTTTCTCTTAGAACTTGGAGCCAAGAAATTATACTGCATGTTTCACACTGAAGTGTGCTCTGGATTGCTAGGAGAATTTCTGCTTGTGTTAGAGAAGAACTTCCAGAGTATACATATAAATCAAGTGATGGAGATCTTGCAGTGCCTGGCAGATACACAACGCTTCCACCTCAACCTCCTCTTCCTCAGTACACTGGAGAAAGAACATTGCAGGGAACTGTTCGCAAAACTGCAAACTGCAATAAATGACCAAAAGGAAACATATGTGGAAGAGAACGCCATGTTACAGCACCTGATGTCTCTTTATAAGATCAGTCTTTAAGGATGATAGTTTATAGGAATAAGTGAACCGGATTCAGACTTCTGTGAAAGGGATGTTTTTCTTTGCTAGGATTGGAAAATGCCTGCATCTTGTGACTGCGTGTTTGCTGCTTTACCAGTACAGATCTAGATCCAGAGTTCCATAGCGGGAGCGTGTACATCAGTGAGAGGGGGTGGGATGTGAGTGTGGCCTCCCTTCACAAGGAAGTCTGGATTTGGTCCTCAGTCTCTGTATATTTTTTTAAACAGACATTTATGTTGGTCATTTTACATTAATTTAAATGATAGATGTACATGAAGTTAAGCAGTCCTTGGACCGGAGCTGGATTCACAACACTAGTTTATCCGTTTATAGCTGCTACGTATGCGTAATAACTATTTTATGCTATTTACGCAGCGTTACGTTACGTAGATTGCGTACTCTTTTACTTACCTTTAGTGGAGACAGGAACCTCCCTGTATCGGGACCCGCCGACGCCCTATTTGCCTGCCTGTATTCAGGAAGTTACTGCCACATCCAAGATGGCGGCTAGGGTCATTCCCATCTTGGATGTGGCCGTAATTTACAGAATGTGGAGATAGCGGCAGGGGCTCCCTTCTCCGCTACCTAACAACAGGGACAGAGGGCGCTAGAGACACATGATGGGAATTCTGGGGGAGCTGGAGAGACATAATCATGATACTGGGGGTCTGCAGACATATAATGGGAAATACTGGAGGGGCTGGAGACACATGATGGGGGATAATGGGGTTGAATTAAATCTGGCCACCTACACCCCGCCCCCTGACACTGACGAGAGCCTCACACATCAGAGTCCTGCCTGTAATCCTGCTGACATTGGAGCTGGACTCACACATGATGGGGATACTGAGGGGCTGGAGACACATGATCAGGATACTGAGGGGCTGGAGACACATGATGGGGGATACTGGGGGCTCTAGAGACATGATGGGGGATACTGGGAGCTGGAGTCACATGATGGGGAATACTGGGAGCTGAAATGACATGAATAGGGAATACTGGGAGGCTGGAGACACATTTTGATGGGCCTTTGACTAGTCATTAATATACTGTATATCATACTAATATGTGTGTATACACACAAATACATACATACACACACACACACACACACACATACATATACAAACACAAACATAGATACATACACACACACAAATACATACATACACACACATATATAACCACAAACACATATACACACACTCACATATATATGGAAGTCTACATACCTGTCCAGGGATTTCTCTGTCTGATGCCTCCCCTGAGCAGCTCCACAGTCACACAGACTGGAGGCTGTGACCATGTGGTGTAAGTGTACGTTTTTCACTCACATTTGCAGCAGTGAAGACCAGCCACATGTGGCTGCAGCTGCTCTGTGGGAAGCTGTAGCTGCAGTCACACAGGCACGGACTGGCTGTGTTTATTATCTATGAGTGGGAGGCGCCTGTCTCTCCCTGCTCTCTGCTCAGCACCAGTGCAGTCCCATGTCGGGCCCCACAGCTGGCCCGGTAATTAGTACCCCCAACTCAGCGGCACTAAATATGGCACCATAAATACACAAGAATAATTTATAAGTTTGGATGCCTTGTTTTACTTTTATACCAATGAGAACTATAACTTTGAAGTAGTTGTTAATAAAAATTACATTCTATAAACTTTTATTTTTGCGCCTTTTTATTGAGTTTTACACAGTCCCTATATTAAGTCATATATAATATGTTTAATAGTAGTGTGGTACTATCAAAAACACTATACATAGTAAATTAAACCTGGTTCTCACAGAATTCAATGGCAAAATGAAACTGGAAGGTGACCACATCATACTGGATGCAAACTGAGTATCATAGTCGCAGGGTCCATTTTTTCCTTGAAAGTCATTGGGCCTGATCCAGACCTACGCTTGCAGGCGATCTAACACTGATCGTAAGCGTAAAAGTGCCAAAAAAATGCACTGCGCATGTGCATAGTGACAACTTCCGGTCGTACCAAAGACCTTTTCGTAGCGGCGGTTCGGGCGTCCGTATTGTTTGCGTTTTTTCCGATGACGGGGCGTGTTTATAGTACACAGTTAGTATGGACGCTGGAGTTACGGAATGTAGGCGGGGGGGGCATTTAAATCGTACAGTATGGGCTGGGTTACGTAGTTACGTCCTGCAGTAGTTACGATTACAAAAGTTAGGGCAGCGCGTCGCTACGAAAACAGTCGTACGAACACAGGGAAAAGTTAGGGTAGGGTTCGGCGGGCGTAATGAAAGGAAGGTAAGGGGAGTGTCGTGGGAGTGAAAGTTTTTACGCTGCAGCGGTAATACGCTCCGCTCTCATGCGTAGGTCTGGATTGTCAAAAGTTTTCTCTTCCTTACGGTGATCTTCGCACTTATTTACTGTATGAACTGCGGCCACCACAACTTCATCTGTGTTTAAGGACAGAGTAAATGGAGTCAGAGGACTCAGAAACAACTTGTCTTTGTCATACATACAAATGTTATTTTTAACTATTTTCATTAAAAATAATCAGTGAATATGTTTTCTATCTAATGTTGAATAGTGTCCTGCCGTTGTTCATTTTATTTCTTATTCAGCACTATTGTTTTGCATTCAGTATGCATGTAGATGCTTAAGTTAAGTTTTCATTTCATTACTATACGTTAATACAAAGGATAAGAATTGTGTATAATGTGGTAAAGAATATAGAACATTGATGATACTATACATTAAGATACTGGGTAACAGCAGCACCCCCTAGTGCCCATATGCTGTATAGTCAGGTTTGCTGTCTTGCTGATAAATGTTCATTGCTTTGATTAAATCCATAGTTTTAACTTGTTACCAAATTTAAGTATATTATACAGCCCTTTAGAAAAATAGAGATCCACTCCTGCGACCCCTAAAGTGAACCAGATTTTCTACTACTGAATTCCATATAATTCATTTTATTAATGTGAGCAATTTATGGATCAGTGTTTTAATTACAGATTATTTTTATAATGGATAAGTCACTGATCTGGTTGTACACGAACCAATGGGGCAAGGTTAGAAAAGGTTGAAGCATCTGGGAGTATTTGTATTTTAACCATAAGCTATATTTGAATATATCTATATATTATACATAGGGAGTGGGTATATATCTGCATGATTATATCACAAATAGACAAGAGGAAAAGGACACAGGTCTAAGAAAATAGAGGGTGAGGGTGGAGGGAGGGATGTAATAAAGGAGGAGAGGGTAATGGGGATGAACTGGGATTGGCCAGTGGTACTTTACCTTATTTCATAGTGGGCAACTGGCACACACCAAAAAAAAAAATATATTGAGAACCACAGCTGTAAAATATGTGTAAACTCAAGTCTGTGAGTCAGCAGGTGGCAACAGTGAGCTGCCGTTCACAAGCTCAGCTTCATAATTAGGGAATGCAACTTCCACTTGCTATACAAAGTATTTCCATACCATTCAAAGAAATCCATTCACCTAATACACATTTACTTGCTCCTGGTCTCCATAGTTCTGTATGTTTGCCTGCTCCTAAGTTTCATACATTAGTGGATAGGGCACTCCCCCACCTACATACAGAAATAAGGGCATTTACGTGCTCATAACCCTACCTCATCTTAAGGGTAAACGTGTGGACAAGACAATAATTTGTAAAGGCTAAGCCCAGCTCACATACTCACATTGGTCTGTCCAGTCTACATACAGACGTTCTGGACTTACGGAAACCAATTCTGCATGTCCAGGTCTTCATGCATAACCGTGGTATTGCACATGCATAGTATGAATGGAACAGGTTACTTACACATCCAGCGAGGCGGGTGACATGAAAAAGAACCTGTGTGGGAGGAGTCATGCCATGTAACACTTTGTAATAATAATAATAATTAAAATTGTTGTAATCTTTCTATAGATTTTTTTTTGTATACTCCTGCAGTCCTCCTTTGTGGCCCTGTATATATGCACCTTCAGTCCTCCTTTAGCCACCTGGGTGCCCTTAAAGTCCTTCTTTCACCCCCACTGTGACCTCCCAGTCCTTCTTTGTGCCCCTGAAGGTCCCCCCAGTCCTCCTTTGTGCCACTCTAGTACTCTTTTCTCTGACTGTATTTATCCTATTCAACCCCTCTTTCTCTCCCCGTATCTGTCCTATACAACCTCTTTTTCTCGCCTAGACAAATAATCCAGTTTTTATCTCTTTAAAAATCAGTAATCTTCACTTACCTGCTGTCTTCCTACTTCTCTTCTTCTCCGTATGTTCAGCTCTGCTCTGTAAATGATCTGATGTGCAGCCGGGCATTGGGGCCACTCAGTTAGATACAGCCCGGTTGAGCGCCCAGCTAAAACCCTCTGGGGATAACTCTGGCGTGAGTGCTCCAGGGGTACTTGTAAATGCCTATACAAAAATAAATGAATAAATTAACATTAACTAAACAGTTCTAAAATGTTTCCAATCAATCACATAGTGCTCCCCCCATTATTATGTAACCTCATCTGACCCAGATACTCTTCACAATGCTGACATGGCAGGCACGCTGGAGAAAAACACTTTGTTTGCTTCTTGTTTCTCTGTTTGTTTCGTCTTTTTATTTATTTTTCACTTTTCTTTTTTAAAAGGGTAGGACGAATAGTCTCCACACTGGGGGTGGCCCGCACACTATGTGTACGAGATACGGGGTACACCCATACGTACAATTCAGAGATGTGTGCAGAATACTTAAGCTAGGGTCCAGGGCACGGAAATGCACT
>WWET01002846.1:62551-85194 GCA_011038615.1 Limnodynastes dumerilii | reverse complement strand
TTTTTTTTTTTTTGTTTTTTTTTGCTGTCTGGGTAAACTCTCTAAGATATTTTAATTTATTGTGTCTCACTTTTTAGGATATAATTTTGTTTCATCCAGGAGGTTAACAACAAGATGATGATTGTAATAAAAAAAAGTTGTGTGTATAAATAAGACAGATTATCAGGGCATAATTTGGAATTGGCATTTTCTGGTGTACATTTATTTATAGTTCATTTAATTATAAAACCCCACATGTGACTGAGGCTCCGAAAGTCCTATTTGCCTGTACTCAAGGAACAACAATAATTTATTAAATGTTAATCTGCTATTAACCTGTTAAAGTCAACAGCAGAAGCTGTAACAAAAGTATCTGTGACAGATTTCTGTGATCTCCCCTCCAACTAATGTTGGTGGATGGTAGTCCTTCAATACTACAGCCTAAAGGAAAAAAAAATAATAGATAAAAAATAGAATGGACTTGATTCAGAGTTTAAAAATAAGAGGGGAAAGCTGTTCCTGGGCTAAACCATGTTGATTTCAGGGGGAGTCAAGTTAATAGTGTTCTTTGCATGCAGGGATATATCTTTGAATTGCTTACTGCACACAGATACTGACCAGCTTTACTATCACACTGTTATTTAGACTTGGGATAGGAAACATCACCTCTCAACTCTAATACTGTTTGCAGCAGATGAAATATGACTCCCCTGCAATCAACATGGTTTAGCCCAGGTGTAACTAAGTTCATGCACTTAACAAGGTCTGGATCCAGCCCAATGATTGTATGGATATTGTGTGATGACTGCAATAAAAAGTTTTCAACTTAAAAAAAAAAAGGGGAACATACTAACTAGCGAAATATTAAAGGGGAACATACTAACTAGTGCGCTAGTAAAAGATCAAGTCAAAAGAGCAAGCAATGTAAAGCCCTGTACACACTACAGTTTTTTTTCTAACGATGATCATTCTATTTACTTAATAAACAAATGTTTGTAACAATATTGTGCAAGTGAGTACACTGCAATGATGTTGACTGATTACTGCATGCAAAGTACACAAAATCGTTCGATCGCATATTTTAAACAGTTTAATTTTACCAATACAGCCATTACAAAATAAAGGCTCAACCTAAAATCCTGTGTGGTGTGCACTCAGGCTGAATTTGCAATTAAAACCTTTCTGTAGTGTGTACAGGGCTTTATAAAGATACTTCCAGTAACAGTGGCCCGTATTCAGAGTACCGGACGTATAACATATACGTCCAGTGGGTGTTTAGCGATTTTTACTACTGCGCATGCGTAGTCATTTTTTTACGTAATCAACGTATCTTATTCTTATGTAAATTGTGTAAATGCGGTCTGAAAGACATTTACGCAATCTATGTAAGCAAAGGTTCCAAAATTACTACGTATGCGCAGTAGTAAAAATTGCTAAACACCGGACGTATATATTATACGTCCTGTACTCTGAATACGGGCCAGTGTCCCCATCTTCCAGAAGGAAACACTATTAGTGGTTGAAACTTGAAACTCCAGATTTTAGTAGTGATTTTATAAAACCTGGGGTGTGATGCACAGATCAGATCAATATATAAAAGTCTGTATATTTATTACAGGAGGTGGAACATATAAACACATAAAACACAGGTTCTTTGCTACAAAGATACAGGACACAATGGTGGCTAGATATGGCAATACCAGGTACAGGGGAAATGCAGGAATGAGTCAAGGACTAAAGCAAGTGGGTTACTGGTAAAAGATTCCAGGTCAGGCTCACAGACATGATGGCTGATTGGAGATTACAGATACTGGCTAGATAATACAATGAACAATGACACATGTATAGACAGGGTAATCTGAATAAACAAGAAGGATGCCAACAGGGGCCAAAATGACCAGCACTCTGCTCAGTGAGGAGCTGATATAAGTGCTCACTGGGCAGGTGCTAGCAATGAACACAGGAGTCCACTGGTGACATGAGGCAATTAGTCCAGCAACAGCAACCCCTAGGAGTAGGTAAGGATAAAGTCCAAAACTAAACAGTGAGTCCCACAGCAGCCCCTAGGGGCAGATCAGTAAAACAGCCACCATGTAACGAGATGGATGAGAGGAAAAAGTAGCAAGTGATTAGAAGCCTGGCTTTTGTGATATTCTTTATGGTCTGCCTGAAAAAGCACTTTATGGTGGCAAGCACTGGATGAATCAGGAAGATGGTTCTCTTATCAGAGGCTGTTGTGAACAAACCTCTGTTACCGTGTCTACTGATTGCTGTAGGGTGACCAACCGTCCCGTTTTGCCGGGGACTGTCCCGGTTTTCACTCTTAAATCCCGCGTCCCGGCCAAACCCTTCCCAGGACGTGGAAAGTCCTGGTTTTAAGTGACTCCCGGGAGAGCAGCCCTTTCACCCACGAACAATCTACTCTGTGCAAAAAAAATAAAAAAAATCCCTTTGCGCATGCGCGGGTTGTGGGAGGACGCGACGTGAAGATAGGACGTGCCTTCTAGAAGACGCCAGCCATTGCAGAGCTAGTAGGGTAAGTCAGGGTGAGGTGGCTTCAGAAGACCGCTGCAGAGGAGGAAGGAAAGAGAGAGAAAAAGGTAAGTATAAGTACAATGGCTCAAGAAATATGCTGGAAATGGGGGCTGGAATAATATGCTTACTTAGTGGGGCTGACACACTGAGTGGGGATGACACACTATGCTGGGGAATACTGAGTGGGGATGACACAATATGCTGGGGAATACTGAGTGGGGATGACACACCAGATTTGCTGATCATCACTATTCCAAAGGTGCTGCAGCAAAGCTTGCAGTAGCCGGCAGCACAAGCCGCTTATTGCATGTAATAAAAAAATTTCTCTAAAAAAATTTCTTCAATTCTTGAATTAACTGTGCTGCACTGACACTTTACCTCTGCATTCAGTATTTGGGGGACCTCTTGTTACTTATCACCAATGATGGCATGAGGCATAGGAGTAAAGAAGGTAAGTGCCACACTCTACTATGACTTCAAGGTGAGAAATACCTTAGGTGGTTATATGATTGGTCACCTTTCAGCTATGCTGACAGGACTCAAGGAAATGGGGAATTGTATCATTGCTCAGGTGAAGTGACTTTTGTTCTTATCAAGTGTGGTCACCTATGTCTGGTATCAATGCCACCTATTTATTTGCACCAATTTTCATACATGTCTCCACCCAAATGTAAGTAATTAATATGATCACTTATTTAAAGGCAAAACTAAAAAAAAATACTTTGTAGAAAAAACCTCTGTGTCTCTTTAAATTCACATCCTCTCTTTTAATTGTTCAGGTCTCGCACCTCCTCATGTTTGGTGTCCGCCCTCACCGTCTTCCTCATCCTAAGGATGTAATATATAGCAGACTACACAACAGATGTGATTCTCCTCACCTACCTCGAGCTTCGCATCAAAGCTCTCACCAAAAGTATATGTTTAACTGCTCCAATTAACGCCGCTTTTTGGGGGCACAAGCAGCTCTCTGGGGAGTATGTCACCTCCTTTCTTTCAAACACCAGGTGAACAGACTTCTAGGTTGTGTTAAAATAAGCTTCTCTCCCATGTACACAGGATCCATTGTCTTGCAGGTGATCTGCAATGTTTTGATTAATCCTCTATTGTAGATGGGGTTAACTGTCAAAGCTGTGCTATTATTTTCTGAACGGATATTTCTTAATTTAGAAATCTCAAATTGTGTGTGAGAAAAAAAACCCTTTCTCTTTTCTTTTTTTTCCTGAACTAACAGTGTCTGTTACAGCATTACTTCAGCTGTATTTCCCTGACTGACAGAGACTGTCCTCCCAAAGGGACTGTTTAAATGTGACTCTGGGGGCTTGCAAAGGTCAACCAAAGACATTAAACACTGGTTCATGGAAAGAAAACTGTTTTTAAACTTTGTTCAATGAAACAAAATATCTTCCCTTTAGTGCAGTTACAAGTACTTTTTGTTATTTCTAAAATCTGGAAGTTCACATGTTACCTGCAGAAAAGAGAGACATTTTGAAGGTGAATCATTATTTGTTTGAAAACAACGAATTACTCACCAGGGATCAGTAACATCATTGAGAATGTAGCCCAATAGGAAATAATTTCATTAGCAGCAAAGGATGTCACTGGGCCATACTTGACAACTCTCCTGAAATGTCTGTGTCTTTCAATTTCAAGGAGCACTCCTGAAATAAGGGGAGACGAGGGGGTTACCCCATCATTAGGATCACACATAGAACAGTAAGGTAGGGGATTCATCATGCCCCCAAAATCTTCAGCTGGACCTCCTTCATGGGATAATCCAGAGGTGAGAAATGGAAAGTGGGCAATTATGCTATGTGTAAATGTGACCTGTTTTTTAGACACACATCTGCAACCCTTACTTTCACAGGACTTTTCTCCCTTTCTTGAATAGTGTGCTTAAGGTTTTAATTTCTTAAATATCCTAGATTCCTTTATTCATGGTCAATTTCCATAGCTTAGTCTTATAGCAAATACTGATGAGGGTGTGTTGTTGCCAGGTTTGTTCCCAGTCTCACCTAATTTCCCACCTGCTCTGCTCTAAAATGCGTAAGTATCTAGTAGGTTAAGTGCACAATTGGTGCAGGAAGAGGCCTCTTCTCTGGTTGGTTTTTGCATGGGTTGTTGGATACAGGATGTTGGGATGTTGTATGAAACCAAGACTACTAGGGGCTGATCGAAGCGATTTTCTGTCAGTGCAATCAGAACGATCTTAAATGTATGTACCAGGTTTAAAGCTTGGTACACACTAGGCAATAATCTGGTAGGTCTGTAGGGGTGTGTCTCCCCGTAGGGAACGGCTCTATTTCAATAGGGCCGTTCGCTCCCAGCTAGTTCCAAACTGGCTGGGATATCGATTGCTTATGCCGCCCGAACACGGTGCTTCTCCGAAAATTCATTTCATAAAGAAAAATTCTTGTGGTCTATCACATTCAAAAGAGGGACAGCCAAAAAGCAACTTTCGTCTGTCCCTAATTCGTAATGTGAAACATCGCAGCAGGGACTCACAGTGGTCTGTAGTGTATAGTGGGAATGCACTGATTATTGCGTAGATATTGCTCACTTCTCATGGTTGGATTGTCAATGCTGCACATAAGATTTGATAATGAAGCATGCAAAGAGTAATAAATTATGGGGTGTGGGTAAAAGCCAGAAACATAGTAAATGTATTGAAATAGATGGAAACCATATTAAATGAATGTACAGCCCAGGAGGGAAAGGAGCCACAGCAACTGGAATCCTGAGGGTTACTGGATTTTTTTATACATGTAATATGGTTTCTGGCTTCTTGTGTGAATTCAGTGTGTATTTGGCAGTGTGTGTAAATCTCTTTGGTGGGACTTTTTCAATGCATTTTATATAGTTTCCGTCTTTTTCTGTACATTTAATATGGTTTCCGGTTTTTACAATACATTTTCTACAGTTTCCAGCTTTTTGTTGTCTCTAGTCTAGATCCGGGTGCTTAGTGTGCACTCAGTGTGTAATATGGCAAAGTGCGTGTGTATTTTGTGGGACTTTTTCAATGCATTTTATATAGTTTATATAGTGCAGCTTTTTTTCCATATTGTGGTTTCCTGCTTTTTGTGTCCCTAGTGTGGATCCAGGTGTTTTGGAATTCAGTGTGTATATGGCAAAGTGTGTGTCTGTGTCTGGCTTTTGTGGGACATCTTCAATACAATTAATATGATTTTCACCTCTTCCTATACATTTAATATGGTTCAGACTTTTTCAATAAATTTATTATGTTTCCAACTTTTATCTTCTTCCAATATTATAGTGTGTATGGATGAAATTGGAGATCTTTTGGTCAATGGGATCATTAGTTTAATCCAGGGTTGGCGACTTTTAAAAGCCATACATGCATTCAGGGGGCAGAGCTTAACAACGCGTTTTATACAATCCATGTTATCCATGTTAGCCCCGCACCTTGACTGTTAATTACACGTTCTGGGGCTTAATGTTGATGGGGGTGGGAATTGATGATGCAATTTGCTTCATCAAGCCCCTTCCTGTCCCTAGAAACACTAGTATACTAGTATTGCCAGGCAGGGGGCAGGTCTTGAGGCCGTGGTTTAATGGAAACTACGAGCCTCATGTCCTTTGCGGTAGATTTGTAGGCTCCCAGACAATCCGGGAGAGTCGGCATCCCTGGTTTAATCAGACAGACAAGATCTCTGTGTGGGGGCAGAGGGCAACACAAACACACATACATACACACACACACACACACACACAAACACACCATCTGTTGCAGCTTGATCATAGGATTGCACATGAGTTAAATGTCAGGGTTGGTACAGCTCCATTGCTTGGGATCCAGGCACACCTGCGGGCATTGGAAGCATATATAGCAAAGACACACTGATGGGATGGAAGTCACGGCTATGAGGCTGTTGTGCCATACACAGTACTCTCCACATGGATGCATTACGTGTATTACATAACATGTATACAGGGCTGTATGTGTAATGGTAGTTAGGCTTAGAAATATATTAATAATGCTTCTACTTGTAACTGGATCCAGAATTTCTGATGTGTGCTCTGCATATACTAAAATACAGTAAGTGACATTGTCCCTGACTTTCCATCACTCTGACAGATTTTCTCCCCCGGTAACAAGGCATAAAACAAGTGTGTGACAGGGCACTGAATGTTACTGAATTAGTTTCTATTCCTAACAACAGCAATAAGAACAGCTGTAACAACACAGTAATAGAAGAATAATAACAGGTACATTTAAAGAGGAACCATCATCATCAGGAGGCAGAAACCATTTGTGTGGAAATAAATGTTTGTTTTACAGACTAAATAAAACATTTTTTCCTCCTTCATTCATTTATAGAAGGGCAAAAAGCCTATTTCTGGCAAGTAAAAAAAAAAAAGCTAATTTTTATGATAGGGCTTCATGTTAAACAACAATGGGAGTCATTCACTTGCAGCGTTGGTGGATACTTGCAATGTTTGCTGCTTGATGTCTGTTATGGTGGCGCGGCAGAGTGGAATCCTCCTCACCTTTCTATGGGACATGAGAAGATTTAGGCAAATTTCTTTCAGCGCCGAATTTCAGGATCCACGTCACATGTTATTGTTTATCGCAATACGCCATTGTTATAATGTCAATCTACATTTTCCCGGGTGTGGTTTGTAAGTATGATGGTCTGTTTCACGACCAACCATCATGGAGCAGTTGAATTGCGGCTGCTGGCTATTTCTGGCAGGCTCCATTATAAAATGGTGGTGCAGCGAATCCCATAGCTGCAAAGATTTCTATGGCAACAGGTAAGCGCTTCATCCTTACTATGGGCTGGATCCAGACTTAAGAAGGAGCTTGAGGTGTGGACAGACCTGCACCTAACTCACCTGTCCTGCCCCCATCCCGTACTAGCGACGGCGGCCGTAGCTCTGGATCAGGCCCCTTATGGCTAGACATCGGATTATATGCACTATCAAAATGCTATTTATTATTAGAATTAACGTTTATTTTCACAATATATTTATATATATATATATATATTAATAATCAGTTGTAATTCTACACAGTGTGGCTGATAGAAAACCCCCTTTCAACTGCCGGGGTTTGCTATCAGCTGCTCTGTGTTCCACCCAAGAGCTGATAGCAGGGACTTCCTGCACTCCTTGCTTGTGACACCAGCATCACTGGGAAGGATGAGGAGCAGGAGAATGACATATTGGGGAGCTGGAGAGATATGCTGTGCAATACCGAGGGGCTGTAAAGACATAATTTGGATCTGGAGACATGGAAGGGGGCTGCAGAGAAATGATGGTGAACTGGGGGGCTGCAGACACATGCTGTGGGCCTGGAGAGACATGATTAGCAATACTAGGGGGCTGGAGAGACATAATTTGGGAATACTGGGGGGCTGGCGACACATGATTGGGATACTGGGAGCTGCAGAGACATAATGGTGAACTGGGTAGCTGGGGACACATGATGGGGGGCTGGAATAACATGACTTGGGAATACTGGGGGGGCTGGTGACACATTATTGGGATACTGGGAGCTGGAAAGACATGATGGAGGGCTGGAGTGACATGATTTGGGAATACTGGGGGTCTGGAGACACATTGGGCTAGATCCAGACCTAGTTAAGTGCTTGAACTTAGTTACTCCTGGGAACCATGTTGACTGCAGGGGAGTCATATTTCATCTGTTGCAAACAGTATTCGAGTTGAGAGGTAATGTTTCCAATCCCAAGTCTAAATAACAGTGTGATAGTAAAGCTGGTCAGTATCTGTGTGCAGTAAGCAATTCAACGATATATCCCTGCATGCAAAGAATACAATTACCTTGACTCCCCCTGCAATCAACATGGTTTTGCCCAGGAGTGACTTTCCTCTCTTAGGACCGTATTCACAGATACGTTTTCATGGGGAGTTGCGTGCATATTTTTAGGCACGTTTTAACTGCGTATGGTAGTAACTTTACGTAAGTTACGATGAATATACGCACGTAAGTGCTTTAGGTACGGACATGTGAATCGCACTTGGGGACATACGTACAGAGAGGCTGAGTTGAAATATGTACCTGAAAAGTTACGTGATAGAGGGTGGAGAGAGGCATTTAAATGAGTCTATGAGGGTGCGGTTACATAGAATCGCACATACGGTATACATTTACACACGTATGTACACACGTAAAGTTAGAGGTGGTTTATGGAGATGTAAGTCTACGATTGCAGGGCCGTGAGAGGGGAGTGGCATGGGTGTTGGTGGGTGTGGCCTTGCTACGCGCGTGCGTATAATTGCGTACTTTAAAAAAACTGATCTGTGAATACGGCCCTTCCCCATCAGCCTTAACTTTTATCCTTCCCCTTTTTGAGCCCTAACCCTAATCTTCCCCTTCTTTGAGTCCTAACACTAACCCTCCAAGACCCCCATCATAACCTTGTGCAGTATTTGAGTAAAAAGTCAAGTATTTTCCCAGCATGCAAAAGATTTTCACATGGATTATCCCCCTCACACTGCAGATGGTTTAGTAGAACTGTATGCTTGCACCTGTTTTGTTCTTACTCTCAAACTCTGGATCAGCCCTTAACTGTGTGTTGCCAAGTCATTTGCCATTTAAGAAAGTGATCCAAGATCATATTCTGGCCCCACTGTTTGTGACATAGGGCCTGATCCAGCGCTACGAAAATTCGCACGACGGGCGAATGCGAACGTACGCTCGGGCGTATCAGCGTACACGCCTCTAACCATCCCATAGTAAAGTCCCTGCTTACGGCGGCTATACCCTACACTGGGTACGACCATCGCCCGTACGAAAATTCGCACAAAATACGCTGAGTGTACGGGCTTAGCACGCCCATACTGTACAATTTAAATGGCTATCCCCGCCTCCCTGTAGTAAAACGGGCGCCCAGCCGACCATCGTAAAAAAAATACGCCCAGCGAGCGAAAAATACGCTAACAATACGCCCGCTATTCGCTCATGACGCTCGGGCGACCGGAAGCTGTCATACTGGGCATGCGCATTGCGAATTTTTGGCCGAATTTTCGCATACGCTCGTCGTACGCTCGCTTGCGATCGTTGCTCTGGATCAGGCCCATAGAACCAGTGATGGCTGGGCCGAGGGGAAAGAGGGTTTTCGGACCACAGTCCCTTGTGGTCTACTGAGGTCACATAGTGTGCAGCGCATACACATAATACAGCAACAAACTATGCAGCCTGACATAGACATTACACAGTAGACGGCCACATCATCCACTTTATCAGTACTGGTTATATAGTATACATAGATATATGTAACTATAAAGATACAGTAGCAAGAAATACCCATTTCACCATGCACCATGCACACGAGGGAAGCCTGCTGTTGATGTCTGCCGCCAATGTTGCATGTCGACAGAAACGCGCTTCGACAGACATTAACAGCAGGCCTCCCCCGTGTGCACAGGGGACTGTTACTACACAGCCACAGTTCAGCACAGCACCAGATGGATCCCGATCATAAGCGCAGGGAAGATCAGGTAATAGCGCGACTGGGTGAAGAGTTGACCGTGAGGTAACTAGTTTAATTCTAGGGAAAGTACCTCCTATTGTGCTATTAGTGTAGTGTTCTATTAGTATAGTGTTATAGTGCTATTAGTGTAGTGTGTTATTGTGCTATTAGTGTAGTGTTATTGTGCTATTAGTGTAGTGTGCTATTAGTGTAGTGTTATTATGCTATTAGTGTAGTGTGCTATTAGTGTAGTATGCTATTGTGCTGTTAGTGTAGTGTGCTATTGTGCTGTTAGTGTAGTGTGCTATTGTGCTATTAGTGTAGTGTGCTATTGTGCTATTAGTGTGGTGTGTTACTGTGCTATTAGTATAGTGTGTTACTGTGCTATTAGTGTGGTGTGTTATTGTGCTATTAGTGTATTGTGCTATTAGTGTAGTGTGCTACTGTGCTATTAGTGTAGTGTGCTATTGTGCTATTAGTGTGGTGTGTTACTGTGCTACTAGCGTAGTGTGCTATTGTGCTACTGTGCTATTAGTGTAATGTGCTATTATGCTATTAGTGTATTGTGCTATTAGTGTGGTGTGTTACTGTGCTATTAGTGTAGTGTGCTATTAGTGTAGTGTGCTACTGTGCTATTAGTGTAGTGTTCTATTGTGCTGTTAGTGTAGTGTGCTATTAGTGTAGTGTGATACTGTGCTATTAGTGTAGTGTGCTATTGTGCTATTAGTGTAGTGTGCTACTGTGCTGTTAGTGTGGTGTGCTATTAAAGCAGTGTGCTATGTGCTATTAGGGTAGTGTGCTATTGTGCTATTAGTGTAGTGTGCTATTGTGCTATTAGTGTAGTGTGCTACTGTGCTATTAGTGCAGTGTGCTATTAGTGTGGTGTGTTACTGTGCTATTAGTGTAGTGTGCTATTGTGCAATTAGTGGTGTGCTATTAGTGTAGTGTGCTACTGTGCTATTAGTGTAGTGTGCTTTTAGTGTGGTGTGTTACTGTGCTATTAGTATAGTGTGCTATTGTGCTATTAGTGTGGTGTGTTACTGTGCTATTAGTGTAGTGTGCTATTGTGCTATTAGTGTAGTGTGCTACTGTGCTATTAGTGTAGTGTGCTATTGTTAGTGTGGTGTGTTACTGTGCTATTAGTGTGGTGTGCTATTAGTGTAGTGTGCTATTGTTCTATTAGTGTAGTGTGGTGTGTTACTGTGCTATTAGTGTAGTGTGCTATTGTGCTATTAGTATAGTGTGTTACTGTGCTATTAGTGTAGTGTGCTATTGTGCTATTAGTGTAGTGTGCTATTAGTGTAGTGTGGTACTGTGCTGTTAGTGTAGTGTGCTATTGTGCTATTAGTGTAGTGTGCTATTGTGCTATTAGTGTAGTGTGCTATTGTGCTATTAGTGCAGTGTGCTATTGTTCTATTAGTGTAGTGTGCTATTGTGCTATTAGTGTACTGTGCTATTGTGCTATTAGTGTAGTGTGTTACTGTGCTATTAGTGTAGTGTGCTATTGTGCAATTAGTGTAGTGTGCTATTAGTGTGGTGTGTTACTGTGCTATTAGTGTAGTGTGCTTTTGTGCTAGTAATGTAGTGGGACCAGCTGACTAAACATTTATCTGTAAATGATCCTGTCAGATCTTGCTGTTATTATGTTTTTATTTGATGGGTTATTTAACCACAATGTTTATGTAAACATTTTTGCTTACATGTGAAAATATGAAATTTGTTTACATTATATCCTTTGAGATATTTTAAAACTATCAATTAAACTTTATTACTTTTAATGGCAAAATAATGGTATAATATTTCAATGCACTTTGCATATTTAAATGAATGAAATATGTGCATGGTGAGAAGGGGTTATTTCTTGACACTGTAGCTTCACAGTTATCAATTTCTATGTATATTGTTGACCTTTTGACTCCATTACCCTTGCACCTTCATACCAGGGGATTTTTTCTCTTAAAATATGCTTTGGGTAAAATGAATTGAAATTAAGTCAATTTTCTTATTGCCCTGGTTATACAGTAACCCTATGGGGCCATATATGTTTCTGTGAACGACGCAACTTATCATCTCCAGTAGCGTTTTTCACATAAATGGGAAAGAGGGATAGAACACGAATAGGCGGCCTCTAGTGGCTGGAGGATGAAATGTATGTAATTTATAGAAAAACATAGATTTCTCTGAGGGGTCTGGACTATTTACATACCTTCCCCTCCCACATAATGGAAACGCATTTGTTACTGCCCTTTACTGCACCACAATCATAGTAAGTCACACTTGTTCACACAACATAGAGAGGGGAGTGACAGGGGGAGTTCACTCTCTCATGCGGACTGCACGTGAAAAAAAAATGCAGGGCTCTGGATCCGGTCCATGGTTTGCAGCTCTTGTAACATGTCAAATTCTATATGATGTATAAGTTTGACTATTTTGCTATGAAAGAGCAGTCTCTATGCACAACATTCAATGGTATGTTTATTGGAATGATAATATAAATGCTCTGTTATATTTATTGCTTGCGGTGAATCTAGCTAAGAGGTTTTGTTCATTTTAATGTGGTTTGTTATACTTACCTAATGTTTATTATGTTATCACAAATGTTACAAAGTAAAACCTAGAATTAGTATTATCAAGTTCAATGTTACATTTTGGATCTCAATTGTTTTTAAATTAACCAGCGCCTAATGTTCCAATCAAATTTGAAGGTGAGGTTATAAAAACCAAGCTATTCCTCATCCCCTTATGCACCTTGAGCAAGGCTGTTGCAACAGTTGAAACGCATCAGTAGTCAAAGAGGAATGCTGATAGTCTTATCCCAATCGGAGTAAAGCCATTGCTGAAAAAGAAGTCTGTGTCAACAGTGCTGTTTCTTTCCATCCACATCTCTTTCTCAACTTGGTATGAATACGATATGACTTTTTATTGTATAGATGTTTAAATGTGGATTTATTAACATATGCTATTTTCAATTGCCACTTTTCTCTCTTTTTATGGCCAATTTGCAGCTTTAATTATCAACAAGCAATAGATGAAATTGATGGCACATAGAGAGTTGGGATTATCATCATTATTAGTTGGGACTATCATCCATGTGGAGCTGGACACTAAGTAACTGGACTTCAATATACAGTTGACTACAGTTAAATTTAAAAAGTTTCCCCCTTGTACATGTTCAGGATCCAGCCATACAAAATCCTCCCTTGAATGTCTCCAGCACATCAACCCCCTCTTATGTCTCCAGCCTTCCCTTTTCACCCTTATATGTCTCTAGAATCCTCCCCCTGGTATGTCTCTAGTCCTGCCTTCTCCCCCTTATATGCCTCTAGCCATACTTCCCCTTGTATGCCTCTAGCCTCTCCTTATCCCCTTTGTAGGTGTCCAGTGATCTCTTCTCCCTTATTGTATGACTCTAATCATAATTTCCCTTTGTATGTTTCCATCCTTCCTTCTCCCCCTTGTACATCTCTTACAATTCTGTTTCCCCCCTTATATGTCTCTGGCCATCCACCCCTTGTATGTTTATAGCTTTCCCTTCTTTCCCCTTGTATGTCTCCAGCCTTCCCTTCTTTTCTTTGATATGACTCCAGCCTTTCCTTCTTTCCTCTTGTATGCCTTCAGCCCTTCCTTCTTCCTCCTTGCATGTCACTGTGTGTCTCTCATACGCAGAAAAATATAATTAATAGAAGACATAAACGGTTGTTTATGTTTTCTATTGATTATAATTTTTCTGCGTATGATATTCATATTCTTTCCTGTTTATCCATAGGAGAAGAATATTATGACATGATGATTGTTTATTTTAGCAAGCTTTGAACATTTCTAACTTATTCAATGCTTTACAAAATAGAGATAACAGAGCTAAAAATAAATAAAATAAGATTCCAAAATAATAATAATAGAAAAGACCTGCATTATGCTGGCCCTTTTTAGCCCGCAATGTGGGTAATAAACTGTATTAAATTGAATTTGGGAATGTGAGCAGGACCTATTGGGCACAATGGTCGCAATAATTCCATTGTGCCAAAAAGGTCCCACACATTGCAGGTAAAAGAATCGGCCCTTCTGTGTCTAGTTAATCATGCTACTGTTACATATAATGTTATGAGGAATGTGGTCCAGTTTACCTGAGGGAGATCTAACCAAATGCATTTTTATAATAATGAAAATTCACTGGCAGAAGGATATAGACAGGAAGGGCTTGATCCAGAACCACGGCTGCTGCCATAGTCACGGTGGTCGTATGCGTATGATCTGCATTTTTGCCCGTCTGCGAATGCGCCGGGCAGATGTTGCCCGGAGTAAGTGTTGAAAATCGTTGTCCTGGATCATGCTTCTGTAACTGCAGCGTAGTTACGGAGGAAGGGGCGGGGAGCACCGTAACTACGTTGGTAGGCGGGAGAAGGCATTAAAATGAGGTTTTAGGGGCAGGGTTAGGAAGATACAATCTTGATCCCGGCATAACAACACTTAGTTACGCCAGCTGAAGTTAAGATAGCCTTACTCCCGTACTCGTTCTCTGACTGTATTAAAGGGTGCCTTTTCTATCTAACATCTACAGTATGTAAGATATAGAATGGAACAGATTGCTGAAAAATACTTTTTGGAATTTATACTCTTTTAAGTGTTTCTAAAAATAGCCAATATGCACTTTAATATGCTTATTTAGTTTATATTCATAGTGGGTTTAATACTACGTTAGAAAAACATAGGCTGATTTAGGTACGTAATTTATTTTAGCCCGCTATTTCCACAATGGAAAGCAGTCGCATGAACCTGTTTCCACATGGAAAAGAAGCCTCCGCAGGGGGGCACATACACACACACATACACAACAGGGTTCTATATGATTTAGAGCCCAGTTTGGGGGCAATTTGAGCACAAATTATCCTCATGAAAGGCCTCTATAATACCTTCATAATAGTCCTCTTTTGGGGGCAATATTAGCACAATTAATGAATATAATCCCCCTTAATGTTAATCTATCCAAACTCCCCAAAAAGAATAAGAGTGCTATAGTGCTGTAAAGCTATGGAGAGGTATTATGAAGGCATATAGGCATATATAACATGGTTATTATAGCTATGTATTAAAATATATTGAAATATATCTTGGATGGTACATACTTGGGACCTGGCCAATTAATTTGGTTTAATCTAGCCAATCTGAGTAGACAAAGCTTCTTATGTTCCCAATAGTTTATTTGGTTAGAGAAGAGAATATATAACATTAGGTATAAGTATGTACTCTATACTGTACTTTATTAAATTTAGTGTCATGTATAATGTATGTACAGTACTAAAAACAATCCATTATTATATTATCACAGTTACAGGAAACAAGAATTTTTAAACAAGATTTTATATACTGCCATCATATTACATAGCGTTTAACAATGTTTCAGGAACTATTCACATCAGTACCTGACCCATTGGACCATACTGTCTAAATCTTAACGTATTTCAGACGTATTTTGGCCAAACGTAAAATTGGCACACCCACACGTAAGTATTTACGTGACAAATATGTGAATGGCCCATATGTTCACAATTACGCTTCGTTACTGAGCGTATTTTCTATGGTGCGCATGCACAGTACTTACCATAAGGCGATTTTACTTTAATATGCTTATTTAGTTTATATTCATAGTGGGCTTGATACTACGTTAGAAAAACATAGGCTGTCTTAGGTACGTAATTTATTTAAGACAGCTATTTCCACAATGGAAAGCACTCGCATGAACCTATGTTCCGCATGGAAAAGCAGCCTCCGCAGGGGGCACACACACGCACACATACACAACAGGGTTCTATATGATTTAGAGCCCAGTTTGGGGGCAGATATGGAGCCTTATGGGTGGGTGGGGCAATTTGAGCACAAATTATCCTCATGAAAGGCCTCTATAATACCTTCATAATAGTCCTCTTTTGGGGGCAATATTAGCACAATTAATGAATATAATCCCCCTTAATATTAATCTATCCAAACTCCCCAAAAAGAATAAGAGTGCTATAGTGCTGTATAGCTATGGAGAGGTATTATGAAGGCATATATAACATGGTTATTATAGCTATGTATTAAAATATATTGAAATATATCTTGGATGGTGCATACTTGGGACCTGGCCAATTTATTTGGTTTAATCTTGGCAATCTGAGTAGACAAAGCTTTTTATGTTCCCAATAGTTTAAGTATGTACTCTATACTGTACTTTATTATATTTAGTGTCATGTATAATGTATGTACAGTACTAAAAAAAAAAATCCATTATTATATTATCACAGTTACAGGAAACATGAATTTTTTAGCAAGATTTTATATACTGCCATCATATTACATAGCGTTTAACAATGTTTCAGCAACTATTCACATCAGTACCTGACCCATTGGACCATACTGTCTAAATTCCCTAACACATACACAGACTCACACAGACTATGGTCAAGTTTTATTCAAGTTGAACTCATGACGTCAGCGCTGTGCAGCAGAAGAGCTACCCCTTGAGGCACAGTGCTGTGCAGCAGAAGAGCTACCCCTTGAGGCACAGTGCTGTGCAGCAGAAGAGCTACCCCTTGAGGCACTGTGCTGCCCATCAAGGTTTAGTGTCCATTAAATTATGAAATATTATTTTTAGATTCATTTAGAGTATGGAGGTAGGAGGAGCTATAACGGGTATCCATAATCTGGTCATGTGACTGGCTGACTGGTGGTGTTTGTCCAGAAAGTTATTTTATTGGCTATTGCTGACTTGTGATTGGATGGTTTCTGTGCATTAATTTAAAAAAGTTTTTCGTTTGCTATATTCCTTGTTATTTAGCCTAGAAAGTACTTTGCCAAGTGTGAAGGTGAGTTTAACTGGTGTATTAATTTTCTATTTTACTAATTAGACTGTTTGGTTAGATGGTGAAATATTTTCCATAACTGTTTTCTGTAAGAATAGAAACATCATACATTTAATTGAATATATAGACAGAGCAAGTTTAAACTAAAATATAGATCTTTATCTTTTCCCTAATTAATGTCCCTAATATTTTTAATTAATTAAATCTTGTTAAAAACATGTTATTGAAGGATATTTAATTGGATTTTCTTTTTATATTTACAGATTCCAGAGCAGGGTGGGAATGGAGTCCCTCCTCTCTATTGAGAAAATAACACTCTCCGGGCACCCACCCAAGAAAGTTGCTGGGGTACATATTGGTTGTAGCTTGCGGTATATGAAGGTAATGGAGTCATTACACAAATACTGTATTCTGTAGAGGGATGTAATGGAAGGTGGAGAATGGTTGTATTAGTGCTATACATGCTGTACATGGTTACAGGATTGACAAGGGATATTTATCAAACATCAATATTAAGGATATTTTTTGTGCCAAATTGAGCAGTTTATAGAAATGTATACTTTTTTTTTTTATCGCAGTGTCCCTGGTTCAGATTCATCAGTCATATAATGTATTACATGTAGGATAGTAATTATATGTGATTACGACTGAAAAGGGAAATAGGATATTGCTAGACAAAGAAATGTACATTGCCCAGAGACCAGTAGGATCTGGATGGGCTAGTATGTAATGTGTAACGTAATAAAATATCTCTATATTTTCCCCTACAACTATATTAATTACCTAAACCCTATCTCCATAATGAAGGAGAAGGCGAAACCACCTGAGGTAAGTTCCAGAATCCTCCTAAAAGCCTGTAGCCACTATAAGACCCAAAGCTTACATTATAGGACTTTCTGCCAAAAGAACTACAATTTACATTCGGTAGTCATATGTAGGCCCCGCCCACAGGTGTCACATGACTTATTTCCAACATTCTTTGTAATGAAATTCATTATCCTCAGTAATTACAAGCCATGGCTATTCCAGCGGGTACACTCTCCGGTACTTCCGAAATGGGAGCCTCACACCCATATTCCAGAATGTAAAAGCCTGAGGTTTTGTTACATCTATTAGTAATAACCTGTAATGATGGAATAGTAGGGTTCATGTATTATTTACTATCAGATGGTTTTACTTAGGACTGTTACCTGTTGTGCTGACCTGCTATGTATATACAACGACTAGTAAAACAGACTAATTTTAGGTAAAGCTGGAAATAAGGGCAAGAGAATTTGGCTGGAAAAATAGGTAACGTATTTGATGACATTATATGTTCAGTGTACAGTCCATGATATTAATACACTTTCATTTAAAGCAGAATATAAACTAACATAATTATATATGTTTTTGTTTCCTGTTACAGATCAACAAAGACCCCCTGCACCTCCTCGCTCAGGTAAGTGATTGGATAAACAAACTTTATTACAGATAGGATACAGTATATATTCCAAATAAATGTCTAGATAAGTCTGTTAGCAAAGCCCCAAGCCGACATTATGTATCGTAGATGCTGGCTTGGAGGTAACACCATCATTGTTATATGCCCTGCGTGCTAGGAACACAGCAAGCAAGGGGGACTCTACCTATATCATTTAGCTGAACAGATCATGATAGACATCAGTAAATAGTAACAAGTATTCCAGTATAGGTAAGGCATGGAAATAGTTCACAATATTCATCCTATTGGGAGTCTGTTATAGGTTATTTATCTTACTCTTTCCTTACATTGGGCCTGATCCAGAGTTACGCTTTTACTACACTGCGTACTTACATTAGCGTACCCTCTATGCACTCCCCTGGGCATACACCCCTCTCATGTGTACACTCTGGCCACCTTACACTTTCCAAACCCTGCCTTAATTTTACACGGCGTAACCGCCATACCCTACCTTAACTTTACACTGCGTAACCACTAGTGGACAGACTTCACACATGACGCTGCGCTGCTAAGCACGCCCATACTGTACGATTTAAATGCAGCACTCCTCCTACAAAGCGTAAATACAGGTGGCATATGGCTGGCACGCCCCTTCATAAGTTCATACGCTACTGATACATGACTGCCCCTTATTCTATGACTTACGTGTCATAACATCTTCCGCAGTAAGTACTTTTACGCTAACGGCTAGCGTAAATTCACTCGCGTACGTTGTTCTGGATCTACCCCATAATCTGGTAATTCTCTGCTATGTCCTAACATTCTCTATTCTATTCTGTCTTCACAGGTGGAAAAACTACTTACGGTTGTGCACAAGGCGTCTCCACACCATCTGGACGACTGTACCTCCTCCTGGACCTTTAAGTGTGAATCTATGCACACCCTGGGGAGATTCAAGAACACCGTGCTCACTACTTACCTATAGGTCTCAGCACACACAGAGGAGGAAGAACCATGGGCCAGATCCAGAACAACGCTTGTGAGCGAATTTACGTGTGGCGGAGACATAAAATCACGTTTTGGTAAGTACTGCGCATGCGCACCATAGAAAATACGCTCCGTAGCGTAAATGTGAACGTATGGGCCATTCACGTATGTGCCGTGTAAATCCTTACGTGTGGGCGTGCCAATTTTATGTGAGTCAAAAATACGTCTGAAATACGCTATGTAGGCGGGGTTTGTATCTAAAGTGTACAGTATGGGCGTGCTTAGCTGCGTAAATACGTGTTGCTGATACGTACGTGAGATGATGACATTGGTTATGTGGGCAAAAGTTAAGGTAGGGTTTGGAAAGCGGATCTCAGACAAAATACGTACATGCAGGGGGTGTGCCAAGGGGAGTGTATAGAAGGTACGCATGCGTAAATACGCTACGCAAATAAACGTATTGCAAGTGGAGTTCTGGATCTACCCCCATGTGACTAAAATATTTACCACTGAAGCCAAGATGATGCATTTATTATCCTGGGTCATGAAATATCCAGCAGCAATTTTTTTTATTTCTAAAACATTAATAAACATTGAACCAATATGATTACTCAGTATTACAAACCTGAAACTGTACAACACAGACATAGCTTCATTCAGGTAAATGATGGTTATAAAACACTTAAGGGTCTATTTACACACTACATTTTAATGTGATAGTGGCAATATCATATAAAAATGAAGTTATTCATATTTACAAAGCATGCATCGCCATTGAAAACTGCAGTTTCCATGGCAATGCATGCAAATATCGCATCACCCTGCTGGCCTGTTCTTTTTAGAGTGGGCTGGCGGTTCGTTATATTTACAAAGCTTCGGAGCTGAGTTTTACAGTACGCTCCCGGCGTAAATATAACGCCAGCTCAGCCTGGTGTTAGGGATAATTATTACCTTGTTTTTCTCCCTGAATGGCTGTTATTAGTGGGAGGAAAAGGGCGATATGTACAAGGAGACCGCTGGAATACAAAAGCATGTTAAATTAATTAAATAAATCAATAAATATTTTTTTATTTTTTTTTATAAATAAGTAAATAAAAAGTAATAAAAAAAACCCCCAAGGGAAATAGTTAATACTTACCTATCCCGGTAACTATCCAACAGCAAATGGCAAAGTCCTGACATGAATACACTGTGCATATGTTTCTCATGCCTGGGCTTTAAATTACAAAGTTCTAAAAGAGAGGCGCTGCACTTGTGCCGTGTATCTCATGTTGGGACTTGAAAATTTCAAAGTCCCGAATAAGAGTAACTGCGCATGTGCTGTACTTCATTCAAGCATTGCATGAATACAAAGTCCTGTGATGACCTTGCAGATCATCGCGGGACCTCGCAGGATTGGTAAGTTTTAGTAGATTAGTGCCAGGCTTGCAGTGAAGATAATCGAGCTTGAGGCATCTTCGTTTACAGGGAGGAGGTAAATAAATAGACCCCTTAACATTAGGGGTAATCTCCTCACATCTCAAGGTGGAGTAGAGCTGCTATCAGAAATCATAGGCTCAGGACTGACAAAACAGACAGAACTGCTGTGACCTGCACTCCTCTAACAAAAAAAATGCCTAGCTTGACACATTGTTTTTCTAATAATGTTGGAAAATGCTGTATCTAATTTTTTTATTACTGTAAAGTAAGAAAGTGTTTGTTTTTTATTACGAATAATGGTCTGCAAGAACGGAGGGGACTCATACTCTGTGTCCTGGTAAAGATGAGCTGATACTCAGCATACACAGAGACAGAGAAGGCAGCCGTTTCGTCAGATTAGTCCCTCTTCTCTGTATTGGTGTTGGTGTAATAGAAAGAAAGGACCAGAGAGAGCGAGACCACAGGCTGAGAAGCAAAATACGAATAGGCGACCTCTAGTGGCTGTTGAATGAAATGATGTTCATTTATAAAAAAAACGCAGATTTTTCTCAGGTGAAGTGGTGCCCTGGACTGCAGTACTGGCATTCTCCCCCTGATGGCAGCCATGACTGGACTACTTAATACAGGAGTTGTCAACCTTAATAACCACCGCCCACTTTTGTATCTTTGTTGATGGTAAATTTCCTTACCACCCACTGGTGCTGCAGTAACTCAATTTAGCACAAGTGCAAAGTAATTTTTAGAGGAGGGATTGTAAAAAATATGTATTTATAATGTATGTTTATACATAGATAATAGATCATTGAATGATTCTGCATCTCTATCAATACTCCTGTTACTAGTGTGGGAGCTACTTAAATAAAAAAATAAAAAAAGTTTATTGAAATTACTAAGGATTGCCAACTCTCCCAGAATGTCCCGGAGACTTTAGAAATTCGGGCAGTTTTCCCCGTATCCCTGGAGAGCCTGCAAATCTCCCGCAAGTGACTTGAGGCCCGTGGTTTCATGGAAACCACAGCCTCCAGTCCTGCCCCCTGCCTAGCAACACTAGTATACTAGGGCCAGGGAGCAACTTGATGATGCAATTTGGGCCATTAAGCCCCGCCCTGATCCTTATTACAGTTAAAAACAGGTAAATATTAGTCAAAGGGATGGGGCTTAATAACGTGATTTGCATAAATCACACCATTAAGTCCCGCCCCCTGCATGAATCTATAGCTTCCCTCTGGGATCTCCACTGAGGACCTTATTCACACTTAAGAATCTTCTTAAAATAAGAACTTAAAGACACTCCTGGACAAAACCATGTTGATTGCAGGGGGGATTCATTTGTAGTGTTTATAAATTAAAATTAATTTGTATTGTATTATTTGCATGCAGGGATATATCTTTGAATTGCTTACTGCACACAGATACTGACCAGCTTTACTATTACACTGTTATTTAGACTTGGCCTGGGAAATATCACCTCTCAACACTAGTACTGTTTGCAACAGATGAAATTTGACTCCCCTGCAATCAACATGGTTTAGCCCAGGTGTGACTTTAAGTTCTTATTTTAAGAAGATTCTTAAGTGCGAATCAGGTCCTGAATCACCAATGAAATATTATTAAGCTCAAGGACAGACCACTAACTTAAGGGCTTTCCCCACATACTAAAATTTGCCAGGCATCCCCTGCATAAAACTGGATCCAAGAGAAGAGAACTGCATTTTGCGAGTGCCAGCATTCTGGGAGATTTACCTCTCTTTTGGGAGATAAATATAATTCAGTGGGACTCTTTTGATCTAATAATATTAATGAAATAAGCATTATATATGATAGTGAAGGTCAGGATTTGTCAGCCATTGTAACTAGGCCATAACATACTATTCCTACCATTACAGGACAATAGCCTTGGCTGAAAAGGAGGGCTTGATAGACAAGAAGCCTCTGTGTTAGCTTGCTACCAATCTTCTCTCCGTATCATACATTTTTTTTACCATGGTATTTAGAAAAAAGTCCTCATTT
>WWET01002846.1:23030-39642 GCA_011038615.1 Limnodynastes dumerilii | reverse complement strand
GGGCGAATGCGTACGTTCGACTGTGCGAATAAACATGCACGCCCCTAACACTCCCATAGTAAAGTACCTGCTTACGGCGGCTTTACCCTACACTGGGTACTACCGTCGGCCGTACGAATTTTCGCACATAATACGCTGAGCGTACGGGCTTAGCACGCCCATACTGTACAATTTAAATGGCTATCCCCGCCTCCGTGTAGTAAAACGAGCGCCCAGGCGATCGTCATACTGAACGCACGCCCCTCAAGCGAACGCACAGCACACAATACGACCGCGCTCCGCTCATGTCGTCCAGCCGACCGGAAGCTGTCATACTGGGCATGCGCAGTGCGAATTTTCGTACGAAAATACGCAAAAAACGGTCGTACGCTCGCTCGAAATCGGCCAATAGCTCTGGATTCGACCGTCGTACTGAACGCACGCCCCTCGAGCGAAAAATTCGCACACCATACGACCGCTATACGCTCATGTCGTCCAGCCGACCGGAAGCTGTCATACTGGGCATGCGCAGTGCGAATTTTCGTACGAAAATACGCAAAAAACGGTCGTACGCTCGCTCGAAATCGGCCAATTTCGTAGCTCTGGATCAGGCCCATTGTGTGCTCCTATAATACGCATTCATCATATAGGGATCAACTGCTACAGACTTAGGGCTGGATCCAGACTTAAGTAAGCGCTTGAAATTAGCTACACCTGGGCTAAACCATGTTGATTGCAGGGGAGTCATATTTCATCTGTTGCAAACAGTATTAGAGTTCAGAGGTGATGTTTCCCAGCCCAAGTCTAAATAACAGTGTGATAGTAATACAATTAACTTGACTCCCCCTGAAATCAACGTGGTTTAGACCAGGAGTAACAAATTTCAAGCACTTACTTAAGTCTGGATCCAGCCCTTAGTGCAGTTTAATGTACTTTAAGTTAAAATTGCATTAGCAGATGTAATAATAATGGGCTGCATTAAATTTCAATTTTTTTTTCAAAAATTGCTCTGCATTTTAAAATGAATATATCCATCACAGAACATCTGGCCTCGTGAACGAATGCATCTTGGGATAATATTTTGTGAGTCTATAGCCCCATAACAAAGGTGGATGTCAAAAGCATAATCCAATTAAGGAGGCGACAAACATCAGCCGCCATGCCGACTAGAAAATGGGAGCTTGCGACCGGTGTATATAAGATGGGATCTTAAATACATTTTTGCTCCTAAAGATGCATTAGGGCTTATTTTCAAGGGATGTCTTATTTTTCCATGCACAACAATCTACATTTATTCATATACAGTCACCTTATCTTCTTCTGGAACATCGTCATAACTCTCCAAAACCCAGAATTCCGACCTGAATTTTTTGCAACTCTTTTTCCTGTAGAACCATTGGCCCCAATCTTCCATGTCCAGCCACAGACCTCTCCTTGTCCATGTAGCCTGCTCATAGTGCATTATTATTATCTTATAATTCAATATGTCTGTCGTGCGTTACAACAGACATACCAAATGTGTCCGTCTGGATGACAATCTTAATCTTATTTTCTGGTTAGGTCTTCTTATTTTTGGGGAAAATTTCAATTGCGAACAGCAATTATCCTCAGGGTGAGACAGTACAACAACGTTGTTGTACTGTCTTTGATTGTTATGCACCCTGAGGATAATTACTTTTCACAATTGAAACGTTGGTGACCCTGTTACATTAAAAGTTCTCACTTTTGACTTCAAGTTTTTCCAAGACTCCTGAGTGCCTTTCATTTTCTGTACTTTATGAAATCGATGGACAGAGCACCAGGAGCAGTATCTTTTTACAGTGGAGTGCCGGTGTATTGGCCACACACACACACACATATATATATATATATATATATATATATATATAAAAGACACCCCAGCACTCTTGCAATGAACTAGGAACAAACCATACATTCTATCTTTAAATAAAAGTCAGAGAATTCTTTTGTTGTTGGGTCTATCTGTGTAAAATAATTTCCCCATACCTTGCAGCAACTGCTCTATATTAACTATGGCAAACCTCATGGAAGCCCCGACAGATAAAAATGACATGTGAGCCCTCCCACCCGCACTACGTTTGTTTTAGCACGGTTGATTGGCAGGTGGCGGGGCTTAATGCTGCATTTTACATAAATTGCACCATTAAGCCTCACCCCTCATTGTAATCAATAGCTTCCTTCCGGGTTCTCAGCTTTCATTTGTCGGCAACCCTGATATATATATATATATATATAATAGAAAGTGTAGAGCTGTCACTCCTCTTGTCTTGTAGTGTCTTGCTTGCGGTGCTCTTCAGTTATAGTAGATACTTGTTGTGGAAAAGGAAGGCACTCATCAAGTCTTGTAATATTCAGATACTCTTCCCTCATATGAAAGGGGAGTTTTTATTAAAAGTTCAGTAATAAAGCATGGTGAAATCCCAACGTTGCAATCGCAGACACTTGATTTTCCTCAGGGTGCATACAATATGAAACGTTTTTTAGAAATCTATTTTGCAAAGCTGTTGTTATTGTTGAAATTACATTTGTACAACTTTGTAAGGTCATGTCATACGTAACATTGTAATGGTTGTTTCTTTCTTTGCTAAGTATATATGAGAGTACAGCACTGTGTAGAAGCCATTGCTGATGAGTGTGACCTTTGTCACATTGGGCTAGATCCATACTGTCAGTTTACGTTTCCAAGTGTAGCGTATTTACGCTTTCGTAATTACTATGCACTCCCCTCGGTCGTACGTATTTTTGTAGTTTTACGCTTTCCAAACCCTACCCTAACTTTTCAAAGCGTAACTGCTGTCGGCCGTAATGGCTGCACGTACTTATGCAACTAAGCACGATTTACATGCCTCACCCCACCTCCGTAGTTACAGGTGTCGTATTGCTGACACGCCTCTTCTTTCGTAGTTACGCTGTTGATCTTAGTCTCATAAGTACGTTTAGAGTTTCTGGTTGTAATATCTGCCGCGCACATACACAGAACATGGAAAACAGCGTTTTTACGACTATGACGAGCGTAAACACGATAGCGGGTGTAGGTCTGGATCTGGCCCTTTGATACACCAGGAGTTCATTTTTTTATATAGGTTATGAAGTGATGGCTGGGTCAGGCTAGGTGGTAAGGCGTGGGTTAGGGTGGAGAATGACTTTTGAGAAAGGGCAGAGCTCCGAGTCCCAACACACATCAGTGCAGACGGCTCTCCCTCTGGTGTGTCTCATACTATGCATGGTGTCTCCATCTCCCGCTACCTAGATGTCCCAGCGGTGTTACCATGGACTGTATGGACTGACTTTTTGGGCTTCACATACCCTCCACACAGTATTGTTGGATTCTTGTTCTATACATTAACCTGTGTGCCGCACAAAAAACATTTGTTTTATATGTATATATGGCGCTCACTATAGTAACGAGTCTCTCTCTATTGTAAACAATGTCTGTGGATAGCTTCCTTGGTAACAAAATGTGATGGTCTCTATGCAATAGTGAGTGTGCGGTTTGAAGCTGGTTTGTATTAGTTAGTTAGTTATTAGTGAGTTGCTCACTGGGCCTGATCCAGACCTACGGGCTCCTTACGGCTGCCCGAGGTCTGTACGGCCATCATCGTAGCGGGGAGTGCACGCCCAATGCACTCCCGGCTGGCGTGCAGAAATCTGGAGACTTACGTGTTTAGATTCCTACCCTAACTAATGCGATCAGTTCTGCGGCTTTATGGCCACATTGCTGATCGTAACGGGGCTTCCTCTGCCCCGTCCCCTAATTTGCATGCCTATCCCCGCCTTCACAGCGGGTCTGGATCTGGTCCTATGTAACAAAGTGTATTTGATCTGAAAGGTATTAGTAATAAATGGATGACATAATGTACATTTAGTCATATAAGAGGTGTTGAGAAAGATTGGATTTTGCTGAACATCTATATTTTTCTATTAGCCGTCGTGCACAAGAACAAGCAGCCACTCTTAAGTCCGTTCGTACTCCTAAAACACCTGCATGTGAGGGTAGCACATTCCCCTCCTAAGCACAAAACTTATGATATCTGAAACCTACCTTAAATGTTACTCACCGGACCCCCTCTGTTGGAGGCCGTCATTGATCGTGCTGCGTTCTGATGCGTAACAGGCCTCTGCATGGATGCACAGTAGTAACAGAATGCATAAGTACCCTTATTCATGCTGGCTCCAGTCCATTATGTTTACAGTAAAAAAGTTCGGCAAGTCCAGCAACTGCCAAGCTCTCAAGACTGAACATTTATAGTAGACCCGTCTCTCTGAATAGTTACAGTACAAACACATGTATGCAGAAACATTGTTCATGGTTATTGACATTCAGCGCCATCAGTAGGGGCGGGCATTGGGTTAGATTTATTACAGAGCAGTGCTATCTGTTTATATATAATGTAATACATAACTCATTACTATCATTTCACTATCACCCTTTGTTTGGTTTATATATTGGTTAAGCTTCATAAATTTTGGTTGCTCGCTGAGAGGTTTAGAGGAGTGATTTGAGCAGATTAAGAAGAGATTGGGCAATGCAATTGTAGTGTCATCTCAGTTCAGTAATGGGGGCAGTCAAGTGATTTTATACGCCCTTGTCATCTACCTCTATGCAAAACAATACCTTAGGCTTTGCTCATAGACATACTATTTAATGCAAAACTGCTCTGTATTTTGGCAACTATAGTTTTAGTTTGGTGACACTGGGATCTATTTACACACTTCATTTTGTAGTGATAGTGGCAATTTCTGACAGAAAACTTCCACTATCGCTTCAAAATGATGTTTTTCATATTTACAAACGTTGCATCGCCAGTGGAAACTATAGTTTCCATGACGATGCATGACTCCTTCTTATCGCATCGGCCGCCCATTGATATGAATGGGCGCCGGCGCTAACGCATATTTATGGAGTGGGGAAGCAGTGGGGAAGCGGAGTTTGTCACTCTGCTCCTCATGTAAACTCGCCCCCCCCTCCGTCCCTGATTGGTCCAGAGAGGGGTAAGTGACAGGAATCAAGCTGATTCCTAAATGCTTTTTTTTAAATTCTTTGTGATCTCCCTGAACCACCGATGTTTCCCCCCCTTTGATCCACTGAAGCACCAATGAAAAGAGGAGATTCAGACATATATATATATATATATTCATTTTATTTATGTCTGAATCTTCTCTTTTCATTGGTGCTTCTGTGGATCAAAGGGGGGGGAAACATTGGTGGTTCAGGGAGATCTTGGAAGGGGAGGGTTAGGGTAAGGATTAGGGAGAGGGTTGGGGTAAATTTATACTTACCATTCAATGCACCATCTTCGGTGCTCCGGGGCTCTATTGCTTTGACTCTTTGAGGCAAAAGCAATCGATTTCCAAGCCAGTTCGGAACTGGCTGAGAAAGAAGAGCCCTTTCGAAATAGGGTCTTTCTCAGCGGAGACCCACACTCGTTCAGTTAACTAGCACATTGCTTGGTTTGCATGTCTATGACAGGCTCATTCTGTTATGTTTTCCTGTAGATATTCTCACATATTTCTGCTTATAAAATAATAACTGTAAAAGTGATGTGGGTGTGTGTAATATGCAAGCAGTAGAAAAAGACAATATATACATTGATCTAGATTCTTATTATAAAGCATAGGTCTCTGTTCTGTATGTGTACAACCAGCAGGGCCGGATTAACCACAGGGCGATCAGGGCGGTTGCCCCAGGGCCCCCACACACAAAAGGTCCCACAAACATCTAGTCTTCAAACACTCCTGCTGCTGTCTAGGAGGATGGATGTAAATGACTGACGTCCTCCTCTTAAATACACTGTACCGCAGCTGCAATAGTGCTCTTAGGAGGAAGATTACAGACATACAGTCCTCTGGACAGCTGAGGGAGTCTGTGTTTATGTCTATTTGTGTGTGTTGGGGCCCACACAGTTTAATTGCCCAGGGGCCCCCATAAACCTTAATTCGGCCCTGACAACCAGAATAAGCTAAACCTAATCGGGGCTGATCCAGAGTTTAGGAGTAAGGGCAAAACAGATGCAGGTGTACAGCTCGACTAAGCCAGGTGAGCTACTTCATTTTCATTCTTTGTGATGCAGGGAAAATACTTTATTTTGCACATAAAACTCACATACTGCATAGCTGTATGTTTAATATATAAAACAGAGTTGAGCTAAGAAACGTCATCTCTCAATTCTAATTCTGATCTCACAATGTAAGTCCCTTGCAGTTCAACATGGGATTACTCAGGTCTACGCTTGCACCTAAAAACAGGAGTAAGTACAGGTCTAAAGCAGCCCCATCGTCATTATGGAAAAAAAATTGTATAATGGGGAAATATAGTTTTTGTGGTGTAAGAATAAAGGGCCTGATTCACACTTAAGAAGCTTCTGCTTTTTAAGTGCATATCTGGGCGAAATAACCTACAGCTCATGCGTAGTAAGTCATTCACGCTATCTATGTACTGGATCGGTACATGGATAGCGTAGGTGCGGACTTTAAAGACAGCACGCAGGGATTTCCGTCCGTAGAGGCGGCGTTATGCTACCTCGGGGGAGGTATTTAGATTAGCTGGGGAGGGCAGGAGGGGATGGGGAGGTGCAATGTCCATATGGACATTGCATGGAGATATAAGGTGGCCCTATAGCACTCGTAAGTGCCACAAGATATCTAAAAACGGGGGGCCGGTTGGGGGCTGGAAGAGTGAGTTAGGAGCGGATCTGCCCTCACCTTACTCACTCTTATCTGTGAATCAGGTCTAAAGTATCTGCATTATATAATAATACAGATAAAAAATATAACTTAATAGCCTTGGTTAAAAACCAGACATATGTCAGTGTGTTGCCCTGAATATAGAACATAATAACCTAATAACTTGAACCATACACAGCCTAATATTTAATATTACCTAATAGGCCATAATGTGTTTCATAGCAATCATTTGATGTAGGTACTCGTGAGATCTGCCATAAATAGCCCTGCTCCTGCCACACTTTGACAGGTACATCATGGAGTAATTTCCATTTGAGAAGCACAGCATACAGGCGTGTGACACCTGGTCCCTTTTGTGACATAATGCATCTGTCTTGGTGACCAGTGAGATTGAATTTTAGTATTTGTATTTCTGATTTTGCAATCTTTTACACCAGACAAATAAAGCCCATATAACCGCAACACCTGAGAGCTTGCTGCATCCTCTGCTTATCACTACTTTCAATGGGGATGCTCAGTCAGCGTACATAATGTAAAACCAGATTATAATTGGATACACATAAAGCAATGTATTTTAAATCTCAAACTCCTCAAATATGACACTATAAATAAAGGCAGATATGACTTGTTATACTTTATCCAAATGACAAGCGCTACATTCAGAAAAATTTACGGCAGGAGGGATTTTGTAGGTTAACGAGAGGCTGACTTCCATTTCTTTGCATATTTTGTGTACTTGATTGCTGGGAGAAAAAAAAATATATGTAATGATTATTAAGGGATTAATTCAGTTCCGCGTGAAAAGGAAATATTTTTCCACATCCAAATGTATCCAAAGTATAAAGCAATTCAGTGGAAATTCCTCCTGGCTGAACTTGTGTGGTGTTGTTAAGTAAATAAACTGTAGATGAAAGTTTAAATACAACTTTAAGGCGTTGTAACTGATTTCCCGCACAAAATACCCAAATTCACGTCTATATTAAGGCAATAAGCACAAGATGTCACTATACGGCGCAAATCATTTCATAACAAAATGCGTTAAGGGTGTACTGAGATGTCGGAGTAACTAGCTACAAGTGCTTATAACTGCTGTTATGAAGATATTGGGTTGTTAACCTAGTATATGGAACTTTTACCGAATAAAAAGATTTTATTCTATAGGCCCACCCCCTATTCCTTTGTTTTATATAGGTCCAGATCCTAAACTACATATGCAAGCGATTTTATCTTAGCCGCTGACGTAAAATCGCCCATTAGTATTCACTGCGTATGCGCACGGCAGATGTTACGCCACGTTACTCTGAACTTACGTACCAGCCACATATCAACAGCGTAAGTACGAACAAAGGGGCGTGGCATCCATACGACACCCGTAATTATGCTTCGGAGTAGTTACGCTTTGAAAGGTTAAGGTAGGACAAAATGATTGAGACTAGCTCACTACATGTAAGAGGGTGAACATGTGAATAGATTATCATGTAAAACAATTCATTGTGACTCATTGTACCCTGGAACGTGAACTTGACTACAGTAATAATCTAATGCTGTTGCATGGACAGAAAATGTTCTGCTGTTGGCACACTGTGGTCATGTAAGCCAAAGCAACTGCTGGTGCCAACATAAACCTCTACGACCCCCGTGCTAATATTAAATTATCTAAGCAGCATTACACTAGTAATATTGGTAGCTGGAATAGTTATATAGTTGTGACATATTGCTCTGCATACAATTAGTAGACTTGGAAGAAGGGGGGCACCATAATACATTTGCTGCAGGGCACTGCCATTCATGTCAATCCGAGAGACAATCGGAGGCTGTTTACCTGAGAAAAATGTGAAAAATAATAAACAGATAAGCAGAAGCAAAAGTTTGGAGGCAGAAGTCGTTCTGAAGGAGTGAGCGGAGGATTGGAAACTAGTGGAGGTGTTTACAAGAGACAGAAAACATCCAGAGGAACTGCTGAAGGAGGGATGGAGATGGAGAACAAGAAAGAGAAGGAGGGGGAGACAAGGAGCAATATTCTGTCACACAGGAGAATGACGAAGCTTTGCCAAGACAAGCTAATCAGAAGCGACATTTGAAGAGGTGGATTTGTCCCAGCAGCTGCCAACGTGTTTATGTGGAGCAGATGTATTCATTTTATGCAACACAGAAGGAGGGGGTAACAACCTGCCTGGCAGAGCCAAGGACCCCCACCCCCTTCCTCACATGCATGTGGCAGGTCAGCTGACAAAAAGCTTGTTGGAGGGAAACATTCATAGAAAAAAAAAGTCTCTGCCGATGAGGGTGTGAAGGGGAGATGGGGACCTCTGGAATGGCAGAATGCAAGGAACAGAAGAGAGTGAATGAATACAGAATATGTCTATTTATTATCAATATAAAAATGACACCAGGGAAATATTTATATTTATCTTTATCCTTTATTAAAAGTCTACGCTGAGATTTGTAGTTTCACTATAGCTGGCGAGTTATATAACATTAAACAGGAATAAAAAGCCAAAACCAAAACCAAAAATAAAAATAAAAAAAAATCCTGATGACTCGGGTTGGCAGAGTGTGATTCAGAACAAGGGGCCAATGTTGGCAGAGTACAGTGTGCCATGGTATGCAGCTGAGGCCTGTTACTTGTGCCTGTTATGGGACTACAAGTGCCGACATGCTCTGTCACCGAAATAGGATTTAAAAAACAACCCCATCTCTCACGCCCCACAGCACAAAAACACATGATAAAAACTGGACTTGTCAGGCTTGGTTCAGAACTTCAGATGCAGAGGAACATATGATTGGCAATGATAGTTGCCCATTTCTGGTTGATAGCAGCATAGCAGGGAGAGACAAGTAGAGAGCCCCAAGGTCCGGATTCACAGTTACGTAGCTTTCGTCTACACCAGGGCATCTCATGGTATACGAAAAGACTACGTACATTTCTGTACGTAGATTGCATAAGTGCAATCTACGTACAGAAATGTACGTAGTCTTTTCGTATACCATGAGATGCCCTGGTGTATGTTTAGTTATTGGCTATATAGAAACCTTTGGACAAAATACCAGTTAGATATGGGAATGCTCTAGATTTATCAGAAAGACTATGATTAGTGGAATGATAGCGGAATCAGCTCTAGGGCCCAGATCCACACTACCCACAAATGCACAGTTTTGTCCTTATGCGTGTGAAAAATGTTGGCAAGTAGTGAGTCTGCATGCATGCTGAAAAGGCTTCTAACATGGAAGACTTTCTGACAGTGGGACAGAACAAGTTGCTATGCTTACAGCGGTGTGCATGGTAGGAGGGTGAGGTATCTAATGTGTACAGTCCTTACGTGCAATCCTCTTTCTGTGAGGTCAGTGCTTAACTGTTAAAGGTCCTGTCATTGGAAGTCCTGTGTATGTGAGGGGAGTGGTCTCAACAAACACATATAGAACTTAGGATCACATGGGAATCCACCAGAGAAACTTAGCTGCCACTTGATTTAGCCCCATGGGCGCAATTCTGGCTTCTCCTACCCATAGGAATGTGAACTGGCAGTGTGATTTTATAAATATACCAAATTGTAAACCCATTAGTAATTCAGACCATTGATATCATATGCTTCAAGCTTTTACTGCTTTAAGCAAAGAAATCAACATTATTCATATTCAACACCCTGGAATGAAAATAACTTTATTATGCGAAGGATTACACATTGTTTAGCAGGAAATTAGTGGGGACCTCTACTCAGTATATGTCGCATAATGAAAACGTGTATATTGCTACAAACTGGGGAGTGTGTTGATTGTTACCCTTGGTATAAATAAATTATATGTGAGCGCTGATATTTATAAGCTACTTAGTAAATCGCAACTACATTTTCATAAGTTGGAACAGAGATTTCAGGCAGAGGTCATATTTTTATGATTCAGTGGTAAAATACACAGTATGAGGTGAGAATTTCATCAAACTTTCACATTACATTTTCTGTCAATATTAACACCCGCTGCCTTGGCTATGGCCATTGTGTCAGGTTAGGAAAAAAAAAAAAGAACACAAGAGAAATTTGTCACAATCATTGTATACATGTATTAAATATACTTGGGTGTATTCTCAAATCATTAAGACATTTATTTGTAGGTCCATAAGTTTAAGAACAAAAGCCCCTTATGAATAATTTAAATGCAATAGAAAACTGTGTGGTATAGCGTTAAAATCTAGATGCACTGTAAAAAGGTCTATACTTTATGTACTTTCAATTGTAAGATTCAGACTGCTTCTGTTATTAGACCTGTTGGTTAATGAGGTCTTGTAACAAGACAATTTTGACAGTGATTGATTGGATAAAGCACCAGATAATGTGAATCTTTTATCCAATCAATCACTCTCAAATGTATTATTTACACGGACAGCAGAAGTGTAGAAAACAGTGAAAACCAAGATGATCTTGCAGACAAAACCTTCATATAGACATGTCCATTGCCTATAGAAATATAGACCTTGCCACTGTTGTATTTTTCTGTCTACAGAACCATAAAGCAATAATGAAATTTTGTTGGTTCAGTGTAATTACAATTAATATTTATAATGGGCTGGATCCAGACTTAAGTAAGTGCTTCAAATTAGTTACTCCTGGGTTAATCCATGTTGATTGCAGGGGGAATCAAGTTAATTGTAGTCTTTGCATGCAGGGATATATCTTTAAATTGCTTACTGCACACAGATACTGACCAGCTTTACTATCACACTGTTATTTAGACTTAGTATAGGAAACATCACCTCTCAACTCTAATACCGTTTGCAACAGATGAAATATGACTCCCCTGCAATAAACATGGTTTAGCCCAGGAGTAACTCATTTCAAGCTCTTACTTAAGTATGGATCCAGCCCAATGTCTTTTAAGATACACCAAGGACCTGGTCCAGAGATCTGACTTTTCTCTGATTGGATCTCTGAACAACATATAGCTGGGATCCACAACTGCTGGACCGCATTATACTTGCATTCTGCAATAGCCAGGGCTGCCTTAACTTCTATGCCAGCACATGGAAAGATGGCAGTATGGACATCTGGTAGGTATGTATTGAAAGAAACACACCTTTACTGAGCATTGTACTAAGAAGATCACATGATCATGCCAAAAGTAATACACCAAGTCATGTGATCATGCTGCAAACAATAGCATCCGCAGAAGTCCCTCCACCCCTGGCACTTCTTTCATATGATAGTTATACCTCCTCTGTTCCAACACTCCAATACACTCTAATATACATCACCTTGTCTCTCCTTTTATTGCCTTTTTTATGCACAGAGATTGCATGCACTTCCAGGCCTTTCCTTAATGTACCTCTAATTACTTAGAACTGTCTGAACTTATTTAAAACCCTTTTACCTTTCTGGTCTCATTTGTAGAGATTTGCATTTATCTTGAGCAGTTCTAAAAATAAATATGTCCAAACACACTCCTATGTAGGGACCAACCTATGCAAAGGTTACCACATCTGCTGCCACTATGACCCATTAATGATGCCTCCATCTTCTAAGTCTGTCACTACAGCCTATTTCTCCCTAGTGCTACCACCTCCATATAATGAAATCTCCCATCCTGTTTCTTCCAAGACATCTGTGCTTTGGAAATGTTCCTGCATTTTTTTATACATATAACTGGAGAAAATCTCCAGGCATGGCGTGTTTTGAATCCCACGCCCCCGTTCTGGAAACAGGCGCCTGTCTTTGGCTTAATTAGCTAATTACTTGTTCTTAACTACTAAGAGGTGTTTTCAATATTTGTATGGATTGAAATCTTTATAATGTGAGTCCCACCAATTACTCTTTTATTAAAACTTTTCTAGTTCTCCAACCTGTTTTGTTTCCATTTCACACTTCAAAAAATATGATATAATTAATAATACCATAATTATAACATCATTTTATATAATGGACATCACACTACGTTGTAATATTATAGAGAGGAGCAATGTTCAATTCAGGATATACTGGATTATGGAGAGCTAGCAATAGGTATGATCTAATACACAAAATGCAGACTGAATGGACCAAGAACCACTGTCCATATGCACGAAGGTCCAAGGACCACATCCATCCAAATGCAGACTTGTGCGGATCAGCCTACCACCACCCACTTACCTTCATCTGCATGAATATCCCCACCCCTTGCGGGGATTAGGCATGCAGATGTCTGGTAATGGACCCCTCCCCCACACGGAACTCCTATTGTCTTGTGGTATCTTATAAATAAATGATCATAATAATAATGGACTGGATCCACAAATCCGGCCGACAGGGAACTTACGCAAGTCATTTGCAAGTCATTTGCGTAAGTTCCCTGTCTGGGAACATCTGTGCATGCATGCGAAGGATGTTTCCTGTGCGTAAGTACTAGCGTATATAACTTCATTACGATGAATGGCAGACCCTTCATTTACGATTGCTGTATCTCCGACATATAGGCGGGGATAGCCATTTAAATGAGGGGGTGGGGGAAGCCTCGTTACGACTAGGACTGCGACCGTATGGTCAAGGTAAAAGTTAAGGTAGGAATCTGGACATGTAAGTGTCCAGATTTCCTACAGAAAAGCGAGGAGTTCAGGGGTCGTACACTCCCCGTTACAGGTGCGTCATTTTACTACGCTTCTAAAATCTGAAACGGGTGGATATAGGGGTCAGGTTGCCCTTAGTCACAACCTTAAAGGTTGTCTCCCATTTTGTCATGACATTGCACTACACGTGTGGCAGACTGATCTCAGAGGCTTCCTGAGAAAGCTCAGATTCAGGAGTCCTGGCAACAGCAACATGGAAAGGCTGTACTTAAATTATCTTCCATGACTGGGCTCTATATGTCTCATAATAAAGTTCTATATTCCTACCAAACTGTTTAAATTATTACTTTTAATAGTCTTTATTGTCTGCCCATAATTTGAGAACAATGAAATATAAATAAAGAGACTTATTATAAGACATACAGAGCTCTTTTTATTTGTAAAACAGATATGGACAAAAAAGCTTATTAAAGAGCTTTATTATGGGCAAGGCCTGCGCCGGACTGGAGATTAAACGCAGCAATAGTGGAAATATCAGTCATTAGAGCCGCTCTATTGTCTGAGATTGTAGATCTCAGATATTTACATAGATGGAGGCTCCAGAATTATGTGGGCTGGCTGCGACGTGGACTTGATGAGAATTATTTGCTGGTGAGCGCCACACACCCAAGCACTGGCCCGGGTGTGGGTCCCCGCAAAGAGTATCTGAATTCCGAAAATTTTGAAGTTTCAAACTGGCTGGGATTTCGATTGCATATGCCTCGAGGAGGCATTGCAATCGATCCACGGAGCACCAAGCTTTCGGAGCTCCGAAAAGTTATTAAAAAATAGTCCCCCATTACTTTCCCTAATTCTTTCCCCCTCACTACCCTAACCCTTACCCTAACCCCCCCTCCCCTGCAGTCTGACCCTAACCCTCCCTCCCCTACAGCCTGACCCTAACCATCCCTACCCTGCACAGATAATTTACTCACCTGTTCCTGGTCGGGCGAGCAGCATCGGAGGTGCAGCGGAATGATATCACGGAGTGGCGGAGGGATATAGTGGATTACAAAAATGAATAACAGCAATTTCTTACCAGAGATTACAACAGCACTGGCCCTGATTATGGGGGATAATTTAAGGTCAGTAATAAAACATAAAGAGCTTGATGTGATTGGTTGGTTAGTGGCGTGATCAACAAATGTCTCCAAAAGTGGATCCCAGCCAGACCTACGCCCTCCTTCATTTTGCTGATGGAGGTTGGGAGCTGGGGAGCACGTCAGTATCACATGATTACTTGACTCCATTATCTCACCTAAAGCATAATGGCATTATTGTTTTATACTTCATTTAATTAATAAGATGCTGAGTGTTGAGCTATAACAAGGAGGGGCAGCTCAGGCTCACCATTTGGCAGGGTTGTATATGACGTACGTAAGCACAATTAAGTAGTTACCTGAGCAAAGGTCTACGTAATGCCTGAAACACTGTGCTTCAGTAAACAAGGGACTATTCCCATTTGCAAATTTAAAACGAAAGTAAAGTTTCTTTTTGACATTTATATATCTAAGGTTGAACACTACTGAGCTGAATAATATACCTGAAAGAACTAAAGTGTTTATGCTTAATATGTCCCTAATGCTTCATTTCGCCTCTGTATAGGAGATTGCAATGTCAGGAGGAAGTTTCCTTCTATCTGAGCCAGCAGAGTGTGATTGACAAGCTTGTTACCTGATAGTGCAAACCCAGAACAAATGTGAACACAAACAAGGCTAATCAGACAATGCGAATTACTGCTGTGACTGTCGTTGAATAAAGGGACATTACAGTGTGTATGAACCTAACCAATACTCAGACCAGACCTGAGTGGTAGAAAAGTATGACTATTTTCAGCTCACTAATGCCACTTTCACATAACTACCTCGGCAATAACCCTGGTAAAAAATAAACTGCTGCAGGGTAGACCCAGGAAATTCTGGGCCTGGGACTTCCCTGACAGCATTAAGGCCTGGGCGCGCCTCCTGGAGATAGATTTGTTTATTGTTGCCATAGCAACAGTAAACAAATCTGTCCAATCGAGTGTGTTAGACCCGGGTTGAAAAACCACTCACAAAAACCCTTCTCTTTTCCCGTATCCAGGACCCCAGTAACTTTCACATCACAACCAAAAACACGGGTTTCGGCCAAGACCCGGGTTTTTGCCCAAAAAAAAAGGTTTTTAGTGGTGAAGTAAAAATAAAGGGCTATTGTTTGCACCCACTACAGCACCATAGGCTCCACAACTATAAGGGACCATTGAAGTAGCGTTTAGCCATAGCAACAGTAAACAAATCTGAACCAATCGGGAGGCAAAATGAAAGACCCGGGTTGAAAACAACCCTGGACCTTTCACATTGCCACCCTTCCCGGGTGGGACCCGGGAAAAACCCTTCTTTTTTTCCGGGTCGAAATGCCGGGTCTTTCGACCCGGGTCGACTGGAAGTACCCCTTACACATAACCACCAAATATCCGGGTTTTTGCCGAGAGCCTGGTTTATTGCGAAAATACCGGGTATTTGGTGGTGATGTGAAAGGGGTATTATATGACCCTACACCAATGACAGCAAGGCTTAGGTTCATGTCTGGACTGGGGATGCAGTCACCAACACAAAGGACTGGCTTTCGAGAATGATGCAGCTGGAAGCTTAATTTAGGCTGCACCATTCCCGTCCACATTTTAGAAATGAAAAGGTTTTATTTCACATGGCTCATTTTCAAAGAGGTACCTGCTCCAGAGGGAAAAAGGGTTAGGGTTAGACTGTAGGACAACAGATGGTTAGGGTAAGGGGAGGGTTAGGGTTAGACTGCAGAGGTTGGAGGGTTAAGGTTAGAGGAGAGATTAAAGTTAGTATGCGAGAAGGGGATGGTTAGGATTAGGGTAAGGTTAGGCTGTGGAAAGCAGAGGTTTAAGGTCAGGGTTAGGGGAGCGGTAGGGTTAGACTGTGGGAAGGGGATGGTTAGGATTAATAAAACGTACATTTCCGCGTTCCACTATTTGAAAATCGTAAGCTCGCAGGGGCTATGTCTACTTGAAAAGTGATGGCAGTTGGCACCTGACTACCAGAAAACAATCTGATGCAAGACAGATTTTCTAACCGGCAAAACACATCCTTGGATTGCTAATAAAAGACCCATTATTTGTGTGGGAAATTTCAGAAGTAGGATGTATGCTTTTTGCATTTTAGTCTGGATGTTGATGTACATATTTATTCTGAACAGGTTGAGTTTATATGGGCACAGTAATTGTGATTTATGCTTTGCCATTAGAATTGCTCCCAGAGCTCTGCATGGAAGTCAGGACAGGTGGATACAAAGGAGTAAAATTAATTGGGTAGAGTGTATTCTTGTGCAATTTCATCTTGCATGATATATATATAT
>WWET01002846.1:9305-22426 GCA_011038615.1 Limnodynastes dumerilii | reverse complement strand
ATATATTTGTTTGTCTTTATATGGTACTGCAATAAATGTAACTGCCATGTAATTGTGAATATGTTGTTGCAGGACAAATAGTTCCCCTTTACCTCTTCTCTTTTTTTCTGTTCATATGCTGTTTAATAAAAATTAATGATGACTAATAAATATTTGTGGTTTAATAATCTGTGGACCTGAATCAGAACTATGGGTTAAATTTGTATGTTAACCTCCTGTGTGCAGATTACATTTCCGTGGCATCTCTATGTGTAAGGGCTTAGCCAAGCCTTTTCCATATAATTTAAATGTTTATGCCCACCCACAATCTTGTACACACAGTGACCGACCCAGCCTCCTGCTTTCCAATGTGTTCGGATGCCTCCTGCGTTCCGATGCGGATATACATGTACTGCGTACGCCTATTAAGAGCTGACTTATGTATGTATTGAACATAAATCAGCAGGATTTCTTATTTCTGGATCATGTCCTGTGTGAATAATCTGATACCATTTAACAGAATTGGCACCAATATTTTGCAAGTGGCTCTAGTATTGAATTCATTCAGTGTTTCTATTTCCTAAATTGCATCACCATATTACCTACCTACTCATGCCCACATGATGCACATGGTGTAATACAAGAATTCTACTAGGCATAATAGTCAAAGAGCTGAAATATCAAAATCAGAATATAAGGGGGAAAAAATCGCTGTAAACCTATAATTACAATGCTTGTAACTGATATATTAGAAAATGACCTTTAATTACTAACCAAGCGTTTATGATTCTAATTAAGTAGCTTATACCTTACCTCGCTCAATCCCCCTGTTCTGTACATGTGTACATGATCTGCCACTCTCTTCCACAATCAATTAAATTCTTCAATTCCCTGTTACAGACTTCTCCTGGGCTGCACCCACTCTGTGAAATGACCTTCCTGACTCTAAAAGACTTTCTGTTAGCCTCAAAACCTTCAAAAGCTCCCATATATTTAGATTAAATAAAATTCCTCAGATACCCTCTTAAACATCTTCTACCCTTGCTACAGACTTTCCAGTATCCCTTTTACTTTACATGGCTTACATAAAAATTACTTGTTCTTCTCTGTCTTTGTTTTGCCTAATCAGTCCCAAGACTAACATGGACTTAGACCACTGAGTATTTATTCCTTGCAACCTGGTTCCTCCATTTTCTGATTTGTAGCATTTAATGTAATGTATCAAATATTGTAAGCTTGCAAGCAGACCAAATTGCCTAATAGTGTGCCTGTTATCACCCAGTCTTGCATTTAAAAGTTTGTTTAATTCAATAAAACTGTGTACACACCTATCTAATTTGCATACAATCTGACCTCTGACTGTCGAGTTGGACTGACATGGGATAACTGTGTACACTCATGTGACCACACATAACATCCAATCTTGGTCGCCTGGTCAGGTAAAATGATTTTTAGACCTGCTTAAAAATCAGCCGATCCGACCAGCTATTATCTTACCAATAAAGTGTGTACCGTCCCGTGACTGCTTTATCCAATTGTTCTGATATCATACAACACCCCTTCTGTGTGTGAGTGACAGATGGTCTGGCGAAGATTGGAAGATTGTGATCAGTGACATGATCCTCTCAGCAGATGCAGGTCCGTAGTGTGCTATAAAATTGGACACATGGATTGGGTGAAGTATCTGGGTGCTTGGTCTGCTATAGCGAGTATTAACGCTCTATTTGGGTGTTGGAGCTGAAGAGGATTGGACAAGTATCCACTATTATTAATATGCAGGCAATTTTTTTAAATACACACACACACTATCTCTTGTAGATCTCAAACAGCCATTAATATCACTTTGAAAGTGACAATCTGTTTGTACAGTATAATAGCATGTTACACATAGATCCCCTGTGGATTTCAAAGTATTTCCATTTAAATGTGGACAGACCAAACCTTCACATATTTCTATAACTACTAGTTTATAAACCTTAACAAGAAGCAGAATTATATTGGGAACTTGTTGAATTAAACAAAAATCATTAATTACCAATAAAAGAAGATACCACAGAAGACTTATACATTTCGTTTTCTGCTCCTGCCAGTAGAGGCAGTCATGTGCTAGCAGGGCCCTACAGGGACATGAATCAGGAAACTGCTGGATACAGTGGAGGAGAAGTGCCCCCTCTAGGGTTGGCTTCCGGAAGTGAGCGACTTCATTTTTTCTGGCAATTCCCTCAGTTTGTATAATTGCCCTGCCTTTAGTCCAAATGACTCATTGCTGTTTGCTTAATCTAATTTTATAAAATACTATTTTCCATACCATGTTCCTCTTTTCTTATTTTTCTCTGCCTCTACTCACAATTAGAAGAAGGGTGAGCAGGGAACATGGGGGCCAGCAGAATGTGATATAGTAATGTCGAGGCAATCCTAAACCGCATCCTGCACAACTGCTAAAAAGGGAACTCAAAAGCCTTAGATGGATCATAACCACTGCAGGTACAGTGAGGTCCCCTGTCATCTTCAAGTCCAGTGGCAGCTGCACCCACAGTAGTTATGCCAGTAAATTTTAAGAGTACCCCCCGGAGACGCATAGTGGCTCCTTTTCAACACTCTACAAGCGCTACCACTATGACTTTCCATCAAGAACACCCCACAAATGGTAAACTTGCTTCATTACACAAGTGTAAAATACATTCAATGATCCTCACTTGCTAATATAAAAATACAGAGGTTTTTTTCTGCTAAAGTCATAGAAGCCCCAATTTCCCCATAATATTTTTTATTTTTAAGATCAAATAATATTTTGCAGAATATTGTAGACCACATCTTGACAAACTTAAAACCAAAAGACGCCACTTCCAAACATCATAAGAGAGATGAATGATTTTGGAAACCTTTCAAGATGCAACATTAATAATCAGAACCCAGGGGTGTTCTCATTCCACCTTCTAGACAATTCCAAAAAAACAAATTTCATCTCAACTTTAATTTGCTTCAGAATCATACTGAACCTGTTATTTTCGGGTCACCAGTACTAAAGCATATAAGCAATTGTATGAAGCCAACTTCTCAATTCTTCTCAGAAGAATGGGCACCATGTAATAAATGATTAAATAAATTATTTTATAAACAACACAATAAAAAGAAGTAGGTTAGTGGATTATGAGATTCTCTACTTCTCACCCATTGGTTTTCCTGTTCATACAAATAGTTAATGGTGTACCAGACATCAACAATTGCCCTTACATTTGTCATGTGGGCAGGAGCCAATAGAAAAATAGAACTTACAGAATGTCCATTTACAATGATCATGATTCGGAACTAGACAGATAGACACTTGAAAGCAAAGTCAGATATTATAAAACGCCAACAAAGTGCTCTACGCTTTTACTGAGTTCAAATACTTCAAAGCATGCCCATTTATACAGATTGAAATAGGACATTTTCTACTTAAAATGAAAGCTCTTACTTACTACTTTCCTCAGTAAAATGACCCAGAGCATGTGCTTTGTAGAGAAGGACGGTTTTTGTCCCTATCACATTTTCTGATCCTTGCTCAGTTGGACAGTGAATCGCATCAATAATATTGGGTGCTCAACATAAGCACAACTTGTAGACAGTCCGCTGAAACAAAGTTATCTAGAACAAGACAATGGGCCTGATCCAGACTTAATAACGACAGCTAATTTACGCCTGCTGTATGTGTAAACCTGGCTGGAATGAACTGTGCGTGCTCGCGTCAGATGTTACGCATTGTAATTCTGATCATACGTAACTTGTGCGAAACGGAGTGACATCCCTACGCAAGCCAAAAATATGCATTGTGGGTGGGGGGAGGCAAATATGTACAAGGCAAAATCAATCCCAAGAGGGAAATAGCGGTTCTGGCGCTCACTATGATTGTGTGTACGCAATCTATTTAATGAAATGTTACGTAAATAGCATAAAAGAGTTATTATGCGTAACTTTATTACTATGCGTAGTAGCTCTAAACGTAAAAGTAGGCTTGTAAAATGAAAAATGCGTGACTGAGAATCCGGTCCTATCCCTTGTATTAGTGCCATAACCGCTATTTCCCTCTTGGGATTGATTTTGCCTTGTATTAACTATTTCCCTCTTGGGATTGATCTTGCCTTGTATTAGTGCCATAACCGCTATTTCCCTCTTGGGATTGATTTTGCCTTGTATTAGTGCCATAACCGCTATTTCCCTCTTGTGATTGATTTTGCCTTGTATTAGTGCCATAACCGCTATTTCCCTCTTGTGATTGATTTTGCCTTGTATTAGTGCCATAACCGCTATTTCCCTCTTGTGATTGATTTTGCCTTGTATTAGTGCCATAACCGCTATTTCCCTCTTGTGATTGATTTTGCCTTGTATTAGTGCCATAACCGCTATTTCCCTCTTGTGATTGATTTTGCCTTGTATTAGTGCCATAACCGCTATTTCCCTCTTGTGATTGATTTTGCCTTGTATTAGTGCCATAACCGCTATTTCCCTCTTGTGATTGATTTTGCCTTGTATTAGTGCCATAACCGCTATTTCCCTCTTGTGATTGATTTTGCCTTGTATTAGTGCCATAACCGCTATTTCCCTCTTGTGATTGATTTTGCCTTGTATTAGTGCCATAACCGCTATTTCCCTCTTGTGATTGATTTTGCCTTGTATTAGTGCCATAACCGCTATTTCCCTCTTGTGATTGATTTTGCCTTGTATTAGTGCCATAACCGCTATTTCCCTCTTGTGATTGATTTTGCCTTGTATTAGTGCCATAACCGCTATTTCCCTCTTGTGATTGATTTTGCCTTGTATTAGTGCCATAACCGCTATTTCCCTCTTGGGATTGATTTTGCCTTGTATTAGTGCCATAACCGCTATTTCCCTCTTGGGATTGATTTTGCCTTGTATTAGTGTCATAACCGCTATTTCCCTCTTGGGATTGATTTTGCCTTGTATTAGTGCCATAACCGCTATTTCCCTCTTGGGATTGATTTTGCCTTGTATTAGAGTCATAACCGCTATTTCCCTCTTGGGATTGATTTTGCCTTGTATTGCTATAAATCTGTGGATCGTTTATTAGTTCAGACTGCCCTATTTTTCACTATTCAGGGAAGTGGGGAAGTGCTCCTGCTGACTAGATATATATATAGCAATATATGTATATTCTAAATCGTATATCGAAGGCGATATGTACGAAAAGGTAATGTAGGGCTCTGAATATGTCAGCTAAGTTACGTTTGTGTGAGCGGAGTGTCAGGGGGAGTGCATTATACTTAGTAGTGCGTATCTTGTGTCCAATTGCGTATGTAAAATGACCTTAAGTGTGGATCAGGCACAATGTACCCAGCTCCGACCGTTCCCACCAGTGAATTTCCCACTGCATTCTAAATTCCATATGTATGGGGGAGGCTACTCTTCTGGCTCATACTGACTTATGCTATGGACGCTGGGGAAATCTGGATTGTACATAAGGGCTGAAACTAGCTTCTTTATGCTCTCTCAGGATAGCGGGAGCACTGTCCGAATATCAGTCCTGGATATTAGGTGAGAGTGGGCAACCCTGGTGTAGCACCAATTCTTCTGCATCAGAATGCCGTGCATGGCTGCATTTTGTGTGGAATTTATCCTCTGCCATTTGGGATGGGCTACTTACCATGTGTGGGTGTGCTTAAGCATTTAAATCATACAGTACAATTTAAATGGACTGAGTTACCTTGGAATACTTAAGGTATGGTCATGGACTAAGTTCACTTGGAATAGTTAAGGTAAGGCCCAGAGAATGGATCCACCATCCACGGGTAGGAGAGCGGGGGAAGTGCCCTGTTCTCCTACGTGTGGCATTTGGGATTTCTAACTCCACACATTAGTGTCCGTTGTGGAGGTTACACACAGAATTAACTCTAAGTTCAGATCCAATGTGCTGAGTCTTTATTTAATTATTAGTACAAAATATCTTTTAAGCTGTTTATTATACTACATATTCTATAGGTTCAGTTATCAGGCAAATAACATTTATGTATCTTTAATTGAGTATACACTGCTCCTATGTATATCCATGAATTCAGTATACACTGCCCTATGTAAATTCATTAATTCAGTATACACTGCTCCTATGTATATCCATGAATTCAGTACACATTGCTCCTATGTATATCCATGAATTCAGTATACACCACTCCTATGTATATCCATGAATTCAATATACACTGCTCCTATGTATATCCATGAATTCAGTACACACTGCTCCTATGTATATCCATGAATTCAGTATACACCGCTCCTATGTATATCCATGAATTCAGTATTCACCGCTCCTATGTATATCCATGAATTCAGTATACACCGCTCCTATGTATATCCATGAATTCAGTAAACACCGCTTCTATGTGTATGCATGAATTCAGTATACACTGCTTCTATGTATATCTATGAATCCAGTATACACTGATCCTATCCTATGTGTAACCATGAATTCAGTATAAACCGCTCCTATGTATATCCATGAATTCAGTATACACCGCTCCTATGTATATCCATCCTATGTATATCCATGAATTCAGTATACACCGCTCCTATGTATATCCATGAATTCAGTAAACACTGCTCCTATGTGTATGCATGAATTCAGTATACACTGCTTCTATGTATATCTATAAATCCAGTATACACTAATCCTATCCTATGTATATCCATGAATTCAGTATACACCGCTCCTATGTGTATGCATGAATTCAGTATACACTGCTTCTATGTATATCTATGAATCCAGTATACACTGATCCTATCCTATGTGTATGCATGAATTCAGTTTACACTGCTCCTATGTGTAACCATTAATTCAGTATACACAGCTCCTATGTATATCTATGAATCCAGTATACACTGCTCCTATGTGTAACCATTAATTCAGTATACACTGCTTCTATGTATATCTTTGAATCCAGTATACACTGCTCCTATGTGTAACCATTAATTCAGTATATACTGCTTGCAAGGGTATTTATTAATCTGGACATAGAGATCATATTGTATATCTCTTGGCCATAGCATCTGCCTCTCAATATGGGGGAATGTTTGAAATAAGCAAAGTCAAGGCAGAAAATAGAAACAAAAATATTTTATCCTAAGGGGAACAGTTGATGTGACATGACATCTACAAGGGATTAAAATAACGTTGTAAAAATGGTATATATTTCCCTGCCCGAGGCTCTATGTGTCACTTTTGTCCCATTTAGATTATTATTTACAATTCCCAAGGGATTTAAATTTTAATTCCCCAACAAACCTATTGCCACTTGATTACTGTAATGAACTGACTGAGTAATAAGGTTCTCTCTATTTGTCACCTAAGTGCTATATTTCAGGATATCTCAGGGATGCCGACTCTTTGGGGTTTTTTCATTTAATTTTTAACATAAAAAATAAATATTTATAATATTAATAATAGTAAAGAAATAAAGAAAAAAATTAAAACTTACCTGTCCAGGAGACGCGTCCGACTCTGAAGATTCCCAAGTCCCGATGCGATATTGCGCATGTGCAGTGTTTTTAATACTGGCACTTGAAATTTTCAAAGTCCAGCAAAGGAGTCTCTGGGCATGAATGAAAGCTCCTGCGATGGCCTCAGACAGGGCCGCCATCATGGGGGGGACAGCCGGAAGCTGATGGGGGCCCGCTGATACATACCTTGCTCTGCAGCAGTACCCTACCGCTTGTTGCGGGCAGATCCGCACCTAACTCAGTCTTCCAGCCCCCGCCCTGCCCCCTGTATTTAGGTACCTTATGGCACTTGGCACTTACGAGTGCCATAGGGCTACATTATGTCATACGGACATTGCACCTCCCCGTCTCCTCCCAACATCCCTGGCTAATCTAAATCCCTCCCCCTTTCTACTTCTATCTAAGAATGCCCCGAGGCGGCATAACGCCACCTCTTTTAGTGTAAATTACTGCGTGCCGTCTTCATTTCGACCAGATATGTACTTAAGAAGCAGAAGCTTCTTAAATGTGAATCAGGCCCTTTATTATCCAATCTTTATAGAAGATACAGAAAGTTTTGTTCATTTCTGCTGCGGATGTGGATAACTCGAGTGTTCCTCTTTTACCAAATGGGCCAGCTCCCCATTCTTCTGGCTATGAAGCTAATGTGCACTGCTGAGCACCCTTCAGATTGGAACAGAGGGTGAGGATCCATAGCAATGATAAGCAGCATTTAAACTTACATGATTATTATAACACCACAAATTTTTCACACCAAGCACATTTATATGGTCAATAATCACAGCACTTTAATTACTATGCGAAAGCCAGCAATATATCTGCAGGAGTATTCAGCTAGGACCTCAACTAACACTCATTTTATTTCTTGTCAGGGAAATACTTGCACCGTAGGGTTTAATTGAGGAAGATATGGCCATGTTGTGCTGCTTCGCGCAATGCTATATATTAACTGACAAAAAAAAGCTACAGAAAAAATAGCTATATATAAGTATACATGTGGTTTGTGCTGCTAAATGTATAGAAATACATATTAACTAAAAGCAAAATACAGATGGACCCACTATACAAGCATAGTTGAAGTAAAAATGCAATGGAATTTATTCAGACAACAATAAAAACAAATAAAAAAAAAAACCTATGTTAACAATAAGGCATGAATACAGCCAATACATTCTCCTATTTCTCAGGCATAATCAGTGTGCAACAAGGATAAGATGAATGCGCACACAAATGGATAGTGACAGTTCCACAATGTAAGGTTTATGGAGCAGTAGTCACTTCCCAACTGCTTTGCAGAGATATAAGTTCCCAAATAAGCCCCTATGGAAAAATACCAAAGAAAAAAGACTGCAACTTAAATAAGAGTTAGAGGAAAAGTGAATAAAATAAGGTAAATAAAAAGTTTTCTGCAGAAAGTATTAGAAAGAAATGAGGGAAGTAATAAGAGAACCACATACTTAGATCTGACAGAGCTATGTTCAGAGCTGCCAGCATAGTGCAGGCAGGGATCTGATAGTGGATCCCAACTGTGTCCACGGATCCATGAAAGTGCTTGGGAAACCAAGACCTGGGACTTGATTTACTAAGGTGTGATTTAAATAGCCGGATTAAATCGCCCAACATTGCTGTAGTTGTCCTGCGATTTATTTTTTTTATTCCTGAATTTCGGTGTGTTTTTTCCAGTGTCGATTTTCGATCACAGCAATGATTGGTGATTTAACTCTAGCAAGTTTTTCTTAGGCTCTCTGGAGTTTGTATTTAAATTGACACAGGGCATGCTGTGCTTTTTAGTGCCATAAGTGTTAATGGCATGCCGCAACATACATTATGTGCCCCGTTATTTGTAAAATACACATAGTGCCCTGTTATAATAATAATACATAGTACCCCAATACAGTACTAATACATAGTGCCCCGACAGAGCAATAATACATAATGCCCCAATACAGTAATAATACATAGTTCCCCTTTACAGTATAAATGCAAAGAACCCCCTTATAGTAAAAGTACAGTGTTCTCTTATAGTGAATATACATAGTGGCCCGTTATAGTAAAAATACATAGTGGCCCGTTATAGTAAAAATACACCGTTATAGTAAAAATACATAGTGGCCCGTTATAGTAAAAATACATAGTGGCCCGTTATAGTAAGTAATGCCATAGTCGCTTCATCTTGAGAATAAAAAAATCTTAAAAATAATAAATAAATATAATACTTTTCTGAAGTTTTCTCTGTTGATTGTAGGCATCGTTGTCCAGGTCGTCGACAGGCTGCCTCTTCTTCTGCGTTCCCCGGAGAATGACTCCTGTCATTACAGGGCCCCTGTATATACCCTCTGACGGGAGCTATAAGGGAACACTATGTATTTTTACTATAAGAGAGCACTATGCATTTATACTGTTTAGGCAAACTAAGTATTATTATTGTATCGGGGCATTATGTATTAGTACTGTATTGGGGCACTATGTTTTATTAACAGGGTACTTAACTTATGTGGTGACATGCCATTAACACTTGACATGCTGCCGCTTATGGTACTTAAAGGAACAGCATGCCCTGCAATACATGGGTATGCTGTGCCTTCTAGTACTATATGCTGCAGAATGCTATGGCAGGAATTAAAATTATTCTTAAGGGGTTTTTTTTGTTTTCTTTTTAAGGTGGGTTTTTTTTTCAAACTGAGTGCTGATTTCTAGTAAATTGACAATCACGTCCACCTCTATTTTCTCGCCGGAGTTAGAGGCAAGTTTACAGAGATTTTTTAAATCGCTGTATAGCTCTCTGCATACATATATGAAATGCTTAGTACTGTTTTAAGCTGTCAGCCTCTGACAGCTATTTTGCATATGCACAGGACAGGCATCGGCCGCAAGGCCGTCTTCACAGCACTAAAGGCCCTGGGCAAAGCAATGCACAGGGGCCTCTACAAACACATTTATAGGAATAAAAATGTAACCAAAACTTTTGAACATTATAAGCTTTGAATAACAAAGATTTCAACTTATAAATGATAAATCATCCCACTGTGCCCACTCTGCATCATACTGCCCCTTCATCACATTGCCCCTTCATCACACTGCTGCCCCTTCATCACACTGCCCCTTCACCACACTGCTGCCCCTTCATCACACTGCTGCCCCTTCATCACACTGCTGCCCCTTCACCACACTGCCCCTTCACCACACTGCTGCCCCTTCATCACACTGCTGCCACACTGCTGCCATTTCCAGCCAGCCTTTTGCCCTCTACAGTTGTGTGTCCAGTCATCTTTCTGCCCCATGTTTTTATGTCCAGTCAGCTTATGTATCTCCAGCAATCCATACACACACTTATTTCTGGACTTTTTTTATACCTGTTTTGGGGGTATATTTACAAAACGAAAATTTGAAAAAATCGCCTCAAATTGCGTGAGTTTGCTGTGAATATAAAATATCCGTATTCACTAAAGCTAAACACACGTGAGTTTAGGCCTCTTGAAAATCGCCCTCCATAAAATCGCCATTGAGATTTTTTCAATGTTACACATACAACTCAATGTATTCACAAAGGTCGCTTTGACGAACTTGCAGTAAAATCGCCATTAAATCGCCGTTTAGCAATTCGCCCTTGCCTAGAGGCGATTTAGCAAAATCACCATGCGAGCCAGAAAAATACGTCAGTTTATTTGACATGTGTTTTTCTGTGTGTCAAATCCGACCGCAGCATGCTTGAAATCCTTAGCCATGCTGTGCTGATAGAACTTCAAGGCTCAGCATTGCTTAGCCTTGTAGTAATATCATCGTCAGTATGGTAAGACTTCTAACCATGCTGCGCAGTGTGTGGTGCGTGTAACAAACCCCTATTTTTACTGACATCATCATTAATATAAAAGGCTGCCCCATAGCGACCGAATGGTCATTAGGAGCGCCACGGAAGTAGAAGAAGGAGCCTGTCCGCGTGTCAAGTACAGAAGAGGCCGAGGAGCGGAACCGATGACACACCTGTTTTGGAGTCTTCTTCTTTCCTCCATGGTGCGTTTTCTCTGCAATGATGACATTGACCTGACCTACGTCACACCAGCGTCATTGTGATAGTTATGCAGTCGCACAGTGATGCAAACATATAATGCCAAGCACTATGTTAATGCCAAATGCCTGTTTATTACCAAAGCAGTGCCACATGGTGTGTCAGGAGGGCTTGGCACTATATGTCTGTGTCACTGTGTGACTGCGTACACATGGTGCATGGTGCCTGGGATCTAAGTGGACGCTCTGATAAATTCAATAAGAGATGGAGCAGTGGCCTGCAGATTTCACTGGTCGCTCCTAGGGAGTTGGGGAAATGCAGGACAGCCAGTCTGAACATGCCTTGACTGCTGGGACCAGGCAGCAGTGCTCAAGGACCCAGGGCTAGATTAACTATGGTGCTAATGGCACTACAGACCCAGGCCCTCCATTTGAAAATAGGCCCTCACACACTGCAGTGCATAAGAATGAATAGCAGGAACTGACATCCTCGTCCAAAGCATACTATATAGTGTGGGCTCTTGATCATTTTCAGCCCCAGGCCCACATGGCCCTCAATCCGGCCCTGCAAGGGCCCCTAGACTTGTGGGGCCATGGGCACCTCCCTATTGTGCCCAGTGGAAAAGATGGCCCTCAGCACTGCATACTGCACACAGCTCCGTAAGTGCAGGGAAGGTGACCGTCACAGACCCCCTACTCCTCTGAGCCCATAGCAGCCACACCCCCTGAAATAAGGGTAATCACGCCACTGCTTCCAACAGAGTGGCTGGGTGCAGTCACATGAGGGTGGGGCTTTTTATGACAATATAGAGGATCTGCGCAACGTGACATAGACATATAGACTCAGACTATGGGCTCTATTTACACACCTTGTTCGTTCAGGCTCGCTTATCATCACAGCGAGCCTGGCAGCTTCCTTCACATTATTTACCAATACTCACCCCTCCTCCGAGGTCCCGCGATGAGCAGCGGGTCGGTGCTGTGCTTCTCCTTTATGCGATCCATGAATGAAGTACTGCACATGCGCAGTATCTCTCAATCAGGACTTAGAAAAATTGCAGTGCCGACATGAGAAACACTGCACATGCTCAGGACATGAGAAACACTGCACATGCGCAGGACATGAGAAACACTGCACATGCTCAGGACATGAGAAACACTGCACATGCGCAGGACATGAGAAAAACTGCACATGCGCAGGACATGAGAAAAACTGCACATGCGCAGGACATGAGAAAAACTGCACATGCGCAGGACATGAGAAAAACTGCACATGCGCAGGACATGAGAAAAACTGCACATGCGCAGGACATGAGAAAAACTGCACATGCGCAGGACATGAGAAAAACTGCACATGCGCAGGACATGAGAAAAACTGCACATGCGCAGGACATGAGAAACACTGCACATGCGCAGGACATGAGAAAAACTGCACATGCGCAGGACATGAGAAAAACTGCACATGCGCAGGACATGAGAAAAACTGCACATGCGCAGGACATGAGAAAAACTGCACATGCGCAGGACATGAGAAAAACTGCACATGCGCAGGACATGAGAAAAACTGCACATGCGCAGGACATGAGAAACACTGCACATGCGCAGGACATGAGAAACACTGCGCATGCTCAGGACATGAGAAACACTGC
>WWET01002845.1:190821-211999 GCA_011038615.1 Limnodynastes dumerilii | reverse complement strand
CTCCTGTGTGAGCGTATGGCCCCTTCCTTACACCGGGCGAAGGTAGGGTAGCCTTCAGCCGGCGTAAGGAGGGGGCCATACGCCCGCATAGGGGGAGTGTCATGGTAAGTGAACGCCGATACGCTGTGCTTTAGTAAGCACGGCGCATCGGCGTACCTCTGGATCAGGCCCATTGTCTCTAGGTGACGTGCTGCCAGGGCTGGGATGAGGTCGGCCAGAAGGTCTCTTAACCTTGTGCCAGTTCTCCTGACAAGGCAGCATTGGAACGTGGGGGACCGTAGAACCAGTTGCACCATTCTGGCAGCGGGACTTCCGGTATCTCAAGGGAAGCGCAGAAACGGTCCACTTTGGAGGGATCTTGGAGAGTCAGTTGGCTTCCATTTGCTGTAACCTGAAGACTAAAGGGGAAACCCCACCTGTATTTGATGTTGCGTTTTCTGAGTTTCTCAGTCAGAGGTTTCAGAATTCTGCGTTGATGGAGAGTATCCCAGGAGAGGTCCTGGAAGATTTGTATGGGGTAATCTTCAAAATGTACTGCATCAAAATTTCTAACTTTCCGTAGAATTGCTTCTTTCTCTGCAAAGTAATGAAGCCTGCAGATAACATCTCGGTGCTACGGGGGTGCAATGCTCTATGGGCTCTGCCAAATATTATTTGAGTGTTAGGGTCTTGTTCCAGCAGGGAATTAAATATCTTAGTCTAAACGTCTATCAAGCCCTGGGTAGGAATATCCTCTGGTATGCCTCGAATCCTCAAATTGTTCCTCCTTCCACGATTGTCCAGATCATCGACTCTATCTCTGAGTAATCTAAGATCTGCCGCTTGATGCTAGACCGAATCCTGGAGGTTTGTGAGGTAATCTGTAGTATTGTCACGGTCATCCTCCAAAGCAGTAACCCTACCAGCGATAGGAAAGAGGTCATTATGGATATTAGCCATAGCAGTAGTGAGCGAGGTTTGTAGTTTTTTCTCCAGGTCCAGAATGTCCTGCTTTGTAGAAAGGGACTTCAGGTGGCACAGGATCTCGATGAGGTTGGTTGGGTCCGATGTAGACGTTGCCACCTTAGAGGCTTGTGAGCATGCCATTTGATCAGTTTTAGAGGTATGTGGACTGCTTTTAGATGAGGAGGCAAAACTATCAGAGGCAACTGATGAAAGGTATTGACACAAGTCCATCTGGGGTGAAGGGTCCCTGTTTTGCGAGGGCTGTTGCCGTTGTGATGGGCGCCTTGTTCTTCCCATACGTAGAGAGCCTCAGGTTGCGCAGAGGACAAAAGGGGAGGAGTTTAGCCAATAGAAGCAGGCGTGGGCATATCACCGTGCGCTTTTCCCTACTTTAGGAACAAGTCATTTTGTATTCCTGCGTCTTACATAATAGAAATAGGCAGGGCAGGATCAGGCAGAACACTCATGTGGCGGACGTGAAAAACTGCTGTAGCTATGAAATCTATGAAGCTACAGGAGAGATGGAATTGATTTATAGTGCTCTGATGCCCTCTAGTGGCTCTTGTCGGTATGCCACTCCTGTATGGTTTTCAGCCACACTCATGAGGAGAACAATGGAAGGATGTGGGGTTCCTGGGAAAATTACTCCATTAGGGCAGGAATAAATGGTAGAGAGGTCTGTTTTATGGAAAGTAAATGCCCTTAGGAGGGGTTCAACGGTTCCAAACTACCAGAGGAGGGGGGGAGGCAGAAGGGGTCCAGAAGCAGAGAGGGTCTTCCTTCTGAGTGCACCCTAATAATTTCTGTATCTGCTAAGCTAGTCCTGCACCAGGTGACCAGCGGCACATTTGTTGCCCATCCCAAAGCTTATTAGGCCAGATCGCTAGGGGGGATAAACTTTGCTGGGGGATAGGTTACCAAATGCTGGATTCCAAAATGGCGCCCGTGTTCTTGTCCTCCGCAGCCTATCATTTGCCACCTGGGACAAAATCTGGAGAGGAGATGCCGCTGCAACGATCCAATGCAGCTTAGTGCCCACAGCAATGAGCGGATGTGTTTGGGAAACTGGCCGGGGCTATCAAGGGCACCACTCAGTTAAGCAGAGCTGTTGGCGGTGCCGGCAGGCACAAGACACGTGGAGCCCGGTAGTGTGGCCGCGTCAAGGAGCTCGGCAGTGTCCGGATCCGCTAGCAGGGTGTTTTTCTGTGCAGCGCCATCGTCTGGGAGACAAGAGGGGATCTTCCGGCCCTCTCCGCTACAAACCTCACCCAGGGAAAATAGGCGCCATGGAGCAGGCCTAGACCAGGACATCAGCAAAAGCAGCTAGCCGCAGATGTGGACCGGGCTCTAAGAGGTACCGATGTAGGGAGATCACCTTTATGGGTGTAGTGACCCCAAATATGGCCTAATTGCAGTTGATGGTGGAGGAGCCCTTTACACCTCCGACTGCTCCCCTCAGCATCCAAGCCACCCATAATCAGAAGAGTGATTTTAATGCATTGAAAATGTATTCAAATTAAATCCAAATATTTATGAGGTGGTAAATATTACATAATATACTACACCTGTCTGACTATGATTAAGGCAATGCCAAAAACTTGTTATGCACTTTAATCAGTTTTGAAAAAAAAGTTTACAAACTTACAGGTCAAGTAGTTTCTTCACAGCAGGAAATGCTGTTCTGATGTTCTCAGCTACGTGGCTTATGAAACACTTGTGTTTCCTGTAAAGAGAGAGCTTATCTTTCCATGGTTCAGCTGTCCACAAAATCACATTTAAGATTATTTACTAAATTGTGCAATGTCACACGCATTGGTAATATGCAAAGACTTTTAAAACATGTGCTTTCAGTTCTAAAGCAAGTGCTCATGTTCGTGCCTGTACTTTGAATTTTCAAAATATACCCACATTATCTTTGATTTTGGATTTGCTTATGAAGAGAAAATAATGTACAGCACTGTGCAAGGGAAATACAGCAATAGTGACCACATTGTATCAGAGATCCAATTCAGCTACTAAGATCTGCAATCATATTTTTTTTAAATATAGAACAAAGAGTTTGCTTGGGAATATACTTTAGAGGTATTAGTAAATAAAAAGGATGATAGCATATTTTAGTGTTTTGGAGTTGGTTTGTCATATGGTTGCTTAAAAAAAAAAAAAAAAAAAAAAAAAGATATTTTGATTGAAAGTTTATTTCAAAGGTAAAATAGGAAACGGAATAAAATGGTGTTGGGATGATCTACTATTATAGCTCCAGGGGGAGTGCTGTGGAAGAAGCATGTAAGTGTTTTGGTTCTCCAAAGTGTGAAAGGAAATAATCTGACGTCTTCAGGCAGGAAGAAAACACAAAGCTGGCCCTGGCAGGGCCTCCCAGGAAGACTATTTGAGAGAATGCTTGAAATGAGTTTTAAAATAGCTTGAAAAAAGTTTTAAAATAGTAGTGAATAGACCTGTTAAGAGGATGTCCAGAATTAGAGAAGTGTTAAGGCCCCCATACACTATTATTATTGTTATACAATAATCGCATGCAATCGATCGATCGACCGAAAAAACATACCATTTTTTACGGGGAGAGCCAAATGATATCGGTGCCATACACTGCGCTACTTTCAAACGATAATCTCCCGAAAATGTGTAGAAAGCCCGATGTTCCAACTACTTTAATCGTTCGGAAAAAATTGCTTTTCTCCATACACAACCTGTTAAATTTCAGTTTTCGTACGATTTTCATACTGTATTTACATAAGGGTCATCCCTTGGCCGTCCGTTTTTTTTTTTTTCAGGAAGTATTCGCTATTAACTTCCTGTACACGTATATTCATATGCATTACAGCCATAACCCAGCGGGATGGATGACCATGCTTTGGCGTGTGGACTCTACGGTCTGACTGTGGTGACCTTGATGCAGCAGAGGGCTAAGAAGCTAAAGCTACGGCGGCGGCGTTGTTGGGCGAAAGAATGGTTTAAAAATAGAGAGTCGTTCTCTCATATGTCCCTTTTAAATGAAATTCAGGAATATAATCCTGAAGACTTTCTGCATATGGATGATGAAACCTTTGTGTATTTGCTAAATATGGTGACGCCATACATTAAAAGACAGTACACAAAGATGCGGACTGCCATCACGCCTGAGCAACGTCTCACTTTCTAGCTACTGGGAGGTCATTTGGGGATCTAAAGTTTAGCTGCGCAATTTCAGCTCAAGCATTGGGGAGATTGATACCAGAGACGTGTGAGGCATTGTATAAGTGCCTGAAAAGGGTATATTTTAAGGTATGTGATATTGACTACTGCGTGCATCTTGTTCTAATCTTCTACATTTTGCTCTACAGCAGGTGACAGGCCTAACTAAAACACATGGTAACAATATAAAGATGTCATGGTTGTAAAGTTTTGGTAAACAAATAACAATACAAATACAAATAAAAGCAAAAAATGCAAATGTAAATAATAAAATTTAATAACGCACACAACAGTAACAAATAATATATAAAAAAATAAATGAAAAAAATTATTAAATAAATAAATATCTTCAACTACAACTGTTCATAATGGAAAGCATCTGCACTGTAGTCTGCATGGGGTTGTGGGTGGGGTATGGGGGTTGATGAGGCCAACGGTACATAGTGGGGCCTGTGACCCATTGGGGGAGGTAATGGGGGTGAGTCACAGGGAGGTGCATGATGCTGGTGGGCAAATTGCTCAGTGGTGGCAAGGTTGGCCAGGTAGGTGCCACTGGTTATCTCAGATCGTTTGGCCCTGTAGAGGACCTCGTTCATGAGCCTCTCTGCCTCGTCAGCACACTTTGTGTTCAGAGCCCTTAATGTGCTGGCGTACACCACCCCCAATGCATCATATCTGTCTATGGTCTTTTGGGTGAAGAATTTCTCTGCCGTTTCCAACACCCAAGAGGTCACGGCATCATTTGGGGTCCACGGACAGACAGGATGTTTTTCTTCGTTTTTTGCGCATGGTTGCGGTGTGCTGTTGTTTTGGGAATGGCTGCTTTCCTCCATGACTTCAGATGAAGAGGCATGCCCTTCGCTGAAAACGGAGGGCTGAAAAAATAACAATACAATGGAGATCAGTATATGTACACTAAAAAGCAAATTTGGCAAGTGTAATAATGTGTTATTTTTGTTTTGCAGTTGCCCCAAAACCCCGAGGAGTGGCATAGAGTTGCAGAAGACTTTGAACGGAAATGAGATTTCCCTAACTGTGGAGGAGCCATTGACGGAAAGCATGTGAGAATCACACCACCTGCAAACAGTGGTTCTCAATACTACAATTATAAAGGATTTTTTAGCATTGTGTTAATGGCAATCGCGGATGCAAATTATGAATTTTTGTATGTAGATGTGGGCAAAAATGGAAGAGTCTCAGACGAGGGTGCACTTGAGCAGACAACATTCATGGACCACATGAAGGATGGCAAATTAAATCTGCCATCCAAACGCGAGTGCAAATACGGCTTTACTTTTGTTTTTGCTGCAGATGAGGCGTTTGCCCTCCATCAACAAATTCAGCGCCCTTTCCCGCAGAAAGTTTTGACAACGGAAAGACGGATTTTAAACAATCGGCTATCTCATGCAAGGCGTGTTCTGGAGAATGCCTTTGGAATCATGAGCAATAAATTTAGGATTTAACTTGAAACAAGAATATTTAACTTGAAACAAGAAAATCTGTGTTGGGTTGTGCTTGCCACCTGTGCCACACATAATCTATTGCGCAGGAAAAACTACCAACATGCTAACCCCCTGAAGGCCTGGACACACTACATCATCCAGAGGAGAGTGAGATGTGGACACCTTTGCAGCCATCTACTTATAGAAATGCCAATCACATTGCAAAGGTGACCCGTGACTCATATGTACAGTATTATATGGGTGATGGGGCTGTTCCATGGCAAAATGACAGGATATAGTAAATACACTTTATACCTATAACAATAAAAAACAATGAAATGGGCAAAGGAGCGTATGTGTCTTAATATTTACTGTATGTCATGCTCACCATGCCACTTTCATCCAGAGGGTCCACATTGGTGTCCGACAAAGCATCTATAGTGGAAACAGATGGTGCTGCTGTTTCATTTTCCATGGTAAAGCACAGCAGGCTGAAATACCACAACCGCGGAGTGTAGAGTCGTTAATTTTGTTAAGCTCCTTCTTGTAGACAGTCCGGAGATTGGCAATTTTCTGCTTCACAAAGGTGACATCAGCATGGGGTAGTGTGGCTTGGACACCGCCACCAACACTTTTATTGTGGCTGCCCTCTTTTGACGGTTGTGGTAATCCACTGACTTGCACTGCCATAAGCACGGTTGCCCATGGTAGGCTTCAATGAATTCCCTCAGAAATTCTTTTTGGTCAGTCATGGCTGTGAACAAGAGTGAAAGCAAACAATATTACAAATATGGGGGTAGATCCAGAACTACGTCCGTCTTCCATAGACAGACGTAATTCAATGAACAATAGCTACTGCGCATGCGTAGTAGCTATTGTACGTTATCTGCGTATCGTTTTGGTCTAAAAGACTGCATATACGCAATCTACGTATAAAAACGATATGCAGATTACGTACAATAGCTACTACGCATGCGCAGTAGCTATTGTTCATTGAATTGCGTCCGTCTATGGAAGACGGACGTAGTTCTGGATCCGGCCCATGAACAGTAAAATTATGCAAAAAGCAATATATGCTGCACAACACATTTGGCAATATTGTATAGATACATGCTGTATTCAATTGCCTTGCTATACCATTCCTGCAATTGCCATAGTACACAATCCATAACTGCACAATACAGGCACCTGCTCTAACATGTATTCAATTGCAATGAGACACAATAGATATACTACATTCAGCGCCATGCTATACCATTCCTGCAATTGCAATAGTACACAATCCATAACTACACAATACAGTTGCAATAGGACACAATACATAAATACACAATACAGGCACCTGCTCATGCACAATAGATGTAAACCATGCTGTTACACACTACAGTTACAATTCAACTGTTGTGGCCTGTTTAAAAGGATAAAAGGATATTTGGAGAATATGGGATATATATGGTACATAATGTAATATAATAATGATTTAGAATAGGAAGCAAGGACTACTTACTCTCGAATTCCAAAGTTTCGATGAAGGGAAGAATCTTACCACCGACCGAACGATTCCACAGCAAAAGTGATGAGAAAGTTATGAGAAACTTTCGTCCACTACGCACTTTTTATCTGCTGGGTGCAGACAGTTTTAATTGAATTAATTCCTTCAACTGTACAATATCACTCCACGGTGCCAGACATTTTAGTGTGATGGAGACAGAGACGGCACAGGTGATGGGTGCTATTGATGCTGGTGGCGGAGGTGACCCAGCCAACACCTCAGTAGACAATAGTGCTTTAATGGATGACGAATGCCAAGGTGAAAGGGCAGATGACGAAAAATCTGAACCCAAAAAAAAAAAATTAAGATGACAGAAAAAAACCCACAATGGCCTTGTAATATGGAGGAAAACCTTCGTTCCATGCCCATGACAAGTGCTGAGGTCGAGACGATTGTCCGGTTGTTCGACAAATGGGATTACGATTGACATCTGAAAATGTACCCAGCTGTGAATGCCCGCAAAAGAAAAGTTATGGCAAGAGTTATCGAGATTCTTGAGAGAAAGTTCGGCCATTACTATCAGAAGCAGCAGGTGCAGAAGCGCTGGTCAGACCTGAAACGGAAAGAAAAGACACGGTTGGATAAGATACGAAGTATTATAAAAAGTAAGTTTAAGGAAGACACACCAACATATTAATACTCTCCTTTTATTCTTTGCTTGTTTTCATGTTCTTGTTATGTAGCAGGAACCGCGTGACACTGTAGTTTGGCATTAAATGGCGGGCATGAAAATGATGGCATGCATCTGTCTTGTCATTTCAGGAAAGAATCTTTGAGCAACCGATAAAGCATCCATTACTGGAAAGATTAGTACTGTTAAAAAAGGTAATTTTTCTCCTAAAATTCTGTAATCCTTGTTCAGCACATTGTCCATAGCACATATTAATAATTGCATTTCTTTACAGAAAAGGATTCTGTCAAGAAAGAATTTTGTGCAGAGGCCACTGAAGCTCAAATTGACAATATAAGCAGCACTGAAAAAGGTTAGTATTGTGTTGGTGGCTCAGTGATAAATGCAGATACTGTGAAAGTAAAATATTGAGTGTGTCCATTTTTCCATTGCAGATGTCATAGTTATATCGGATGAAAGCACTCCCAGTTCTAATGGGGAGCAGACCACGGATGAGGAGAAGTCCAACCAGGCTATCATAACTATGGCTAAAGATTGCATCCAGCAACTACGCAAAATAAATTAAAACGATGATTTCATCTTTTGCCAGCTTGTTGAAATAAAAAGTATTGCCAAACAAAATGCAAGAAGACAAATATAACCGTTAAATATAGTCTCTGGTTCTTATATATAGTCTTAATGTTCTTTATTATGTTATAATTTTTGGATATGCTGCAAGAAGCTTTGTTTCTTTTCGATTGTATGGCATCGTTGACCATTTCAATCATGTTCTGAATGTTCGTTAATAAAAACAACAACAAAAAAAAAACGTTTTTGCTGGACAATAAACATAATTCTTGATTGTGTGGTCTGCGTTTTTTAACACCTTCTGAGAAATAATACTTTGTACTTTCCACAATGGCAGCACATTAACACCAGTGTAAACAGCCCCCACAGCAGCCAGACACTTATGTTATTATTCTGTTATTATTCTGCTGATTAATGTCTATTGCTATGGCGCCACAGGCGAAATAGTCCCTGTTCCAAAAGCCTGACCGGTTTAATCCCTTTATCCTCTGGTGTGGTGCCAAGTAGTCTTTGGTAATACACATCTTTTGTGTCGCAATGCAAGGATGAGACAGTGCTAACACGCGGTTTCGCCAGGAAGAATAATGACAGGACAGTGGACGCACTATGTGCTACGTACACCTAAACCTGTCATATCCTTTCCCATAGTCCTGCCCACAAGTGTCTTCACGGCATCGTGAACGATTCCACGATTATCATTAAATGGGCATACACTATGCGATTTTACAGGTTATCGCACGGTTTCACACGACAATAATTAAACATTTAACACGACGAAATCATCGTACGAAAGCGCCTTTGGAACAATTATCGTTTGGTCGATCCAAAAATCGCTACCACAAACTACTTCGATATTTCGTTCAATTACACGATAATTGCACGATCGGGCAGATAATCGCTCTAGTGTATGGGGGCCTTTACAGATGGGACCAGCACAGTGGAGGAGAGAGAGTGCCTCTGCAGGCAAGTGCCCCATGAAGCCTTCCAGGAGTTTTAGCCTCTCTCTTTGTAATTTGGGAGACTCCACAATTATATGGTATGGTATATGGTATGAAATACAAATTATGATTGTTATGCCTTATACATAAAAAATGTATATGCCAGATATTTACACAAGTCATGTGTTTAGCACTTCTGCAGTTTTTGTGTGAAAAGAAAAATACATATTTTTTTTTCTACCCCAGAGCATAAACTAGTTCAAGAGGTTGAAAAACTGGAAGAAATTTGCCATGTTAAAAATTCAAGTAAAGTCAAATAAATTTTATGCTTTACATGCAGGGCTAAGGAAACTTCACCTCTCAACTGTAATAATGTTTGCAACAGATGAAATTTGGGAGCTGCACTAATGACAACCTGCAAGAGGGGTCAAACATAAAACATTTTGCTAGGGTTAGGTTTATGCTTACTTTCCACCCTTATCCTTGTAACATAGAAACATAGAAAGTGACGGCAGATAAGAGCCACATAGCCCATCCAGTCTGCCCAGTTCTTTATTTAAAACTATACTGACCCTAGTCCCTAATTACCCTTAAATTAGTTTGAGATTTAGGATATCCTTATATTTATCCCAAGCATGTTTAAACTGTTCTACTGTGTAAACCTCAACCACCTGAGATGGGAGGCTATTCCACTTATCTACCACCCTTTCAGTGAAGTAATTTTTCTGCACATTTCCTTTGAATCTACCTCCCTCCAGTTTATATTCATGTGTTCTATTACATACCTTCCTTCAAAAAATGCCACCCCCCCAAGCTGTTCACAACCTTTGATATGTTTGAAAGCTGCTATCATATCCCCCTATCCCTTCTCTGCTTCAAGCTATACATGTTTAGTTCCTCTAGCCTTTCATGGCATGTATTGTGACACAGGCCATGGACCATTTTACATAGTTATATAGTTGATGAGGTTGAAAAAAGACAACAGTCCATCAAGTTCAACCTATTTTGGATCTCCTGCGATCCCTATCTTTATATTTGAAGTTAATCCATATGAAGCAACCTCCAAACTGTTGCAATCATAAAAAATAAATACATTTCTCCTTGTCTCTACTACTGTCCTTTATTTAAATTAGCGGTCCTGGTAACCCTGGATGTCCTTTTCTGCTAAAAATGTATCTAATCCTTTCTTAAACATATCAACTAAAACTGCCATCACAACCTTTTCTGGCAGTGAATTCCACATCCTGACTGCCCTTACTGTGAAGAACCCTTTCCTTTGCTGGTTGTGAAACTTCTTTTCCTCTAACCTTAGTGGGTGCCTCTGTGTCCTGTGTACAGTCCTTGGGGTAAAAGTTCCTTTGAAAGTTCTTTATATTGACCCATGATGTATTTGTATATAGTAATCATATCTCCTCTTAGACGCCTCTTTTCTAAAGTAAACACGTCTAAACTGGCTAGCCTTTCCTCATAGTTCAATAACTCCATACCCTTTATCAATCTTGTTGCCCTTCTCTGAACCCTTTCTAGTTCCAAAATGTCTTTTTTATGGACTGGTGCCAAGAACTCAACTGCTTATTCGAGATGAGGCCTTACCAATGATTTATATAGTAGCAAAATTACACAGTCTTCCCTTGCATCTATTCCCCTTTTTATGCATGCTAATACTTTATTGGCCCTTGCAGCTGCTGCCTGACATTGAGCACTATTGCTAAGTCTATTGTCCACAAGCACTCCCAAATCCTTCTCCATTAAAGATTCTCCTAAATTTATCGCATTTAATTTATAGATTGCATGCTTGTTTTTGGTCCTTAAATACATAATCTTACATTTATCTATGTTAAACCTCATTTTCCATTTGGCCGCCCAATCCTCCAATTTACTCAAGTCCCTCTGCAAAGACCTTGCTCAGATTCTATTACCTTACATAGTTTAGTGTCATCTGCAAAAATTGAAAACTTCCCCTCTAAACCATCACCAAGGTCATTAATAAATATATTAAAAAGGAGTGGTCCCAGCACAGAACCTTAAGGTACACCGCTTAAAAATTTTGACCAATTAGAATAAGTTCCATTTATCACAACTCTCTGTTCCCTATTCTCCAACCAGTTTTTGATCCAAGTACAAATGTTGTTTCCTAGACCCAGTTGCCTTATTTTGTGGACCAATTTATTGTGTGGCACTGTATCAAAGGCTTTTGCAAAATCTAAGTAGACCACATCTACTGCACCACCCTGATCTAAGTTCAAACTAACTTTCTCATAGAAGCTAATTAGGTTAGTTTGGCATGACCAATCTTTCACAAATCCATGCTGATTCCCACTAATAATCTTATTGCTCATCAAGAAATCCTGTATATTATCCCTTTGTATCCCTTCCAGCAGTTTCCCAACTATTGATGTCAGACTTACAAGTCTATAATTACACGGTTGTGATCTTATTCCCTTTTTAAACAATGGCACTACATCTGCTATACGCCAATCCCTTGGTACACAGCCTGATAAAATTGAGTCTATGAAAATTAAAAACAACGGTCTAGCTTTTTGGGCGTGGCCTGATCGCTTTACTGAGCGGACGCGGTTTGGGAGAGCTCCGTCCTGCCAGGCATGTAAGGTGCCTTTTTTAGGGTGAATATTGTGACCAGCGGTGCCTGTGCTGGTCCCCTGGGCTCCCGACACTCTCCTGACCTCCGGACCGGGACTTCTGAGGGCCACTTCGGCGGTGATTCCCTGCTTCCCTGCAAGGCCTAGGCTGTGCCTGCAATCCTGGGCAAGAGCTCTGGCCTCTTTTGAGCCTCCGGAACATCAGCGGGGCCCCTTGGTGTGAAAACGGTGCCGCTGGGCGCCTGCGGGTCTGGCTGCTTCCCTGAGGGGTAGAGGAGGACGCGGCTCCATAGCCATTAGAGGGGGGGCAGTGCTGAAGAGGACGGACGCCATCTTGCTGCTCCATGTGCAGCAAATCTACCACCACATACCTCTGACACCGCTGGGAGAGCCAGGGGAGCTGCAGGTGTACTTGGACACAGTGAGTGGATAGAGAGAGGCCGTCTAGACCCTTCTCTATTGTCAGGAGTGCCATAAATTGAGATCCCTACGCTGTTTCTACCCTCCCCCACACTCTTATCATCCCTGCACCTATCCCTGGGAGAGCTGTTGATCTAGAGCTGAGGGCCTGGTGCTCATACTAAGAGATTTTGCCCTCCAACATTCATAGGGCACATTATCTGGGGCTACTATGGACTAATAACTATCTATCCGTATGGAGCACATGTTGTATTTTTTCTACATGCCAGAAAACAGTTAAAGTCATTTGCAGTGCACAAGCGCCATCTGCTGGATCTATAACATAATACAGTGCCTTTTCAACTTTCCTGGTTCCAGTTTCAGTTGCCTCAGATCTTTTCAAGCTTCCTATACAAGTATTGACCTCTAGGAAACACTTGTTAGGCAGGATCTCTTCCCTTTGGGCAAATGATATATGGCATCTATCTAACTTGGAACTGTGCCTCAACCAGCCCTAAGAATTTAAAGACAGCTACAGTTACTGTTATAAATACCCAGGACGTCTGAGCAAGGTAGTGCGTCAAGGAGCGGAAGCTACGTCCTTTTGACCAAGTCCTCATAACATAATATACCACTAGTGGCTTCGAAAACCCACCTGCGCATAGCCTTCTCCAAACAACTCTCACATACAGCGGAAACTCTCAGAGATTTTCTCCTTTTGGATTAGCCCTGTGCCGCCCCCCCCCTCTTCCTTTTTCCCATCTTCCATTCACTCTAAAGACTATGCTAAAATAAGAATGATGAAATGCAACTGAAGTGGGAGCGCATGATTCCGTTGATTACCACCATTCAACTTTCTGACAAAATTGAGCTCTAGAGACTGAACCATAATTCCTCATGGGGAAAGATAAGAAGAATCTCAACCGCAGGGAAACTTCTACCCCTAGGAAACCATCTTCCCAACCTGACCTCTGCCCTTTTTTGAAAGCACCGCCTAGTCCTTCTGTTTCGGACCCCTCTCCGCCGGTTTCCCCGGCACCCTCTGAAGAAATGGCGGAGCCTGCCCAAGCCACATCACAGCCAGGGAAATTATTGGCCAGGGCTCTGCGGCAACAACATGCTGCGTCCTATGTTCAGGCGGTTAGAACTAAAGATGGAAATTCAGTGCGTTTAACAGAGGATATAGCCAAGTTTAGGGACTATTATGCCTCTTTATATAATCTCAGACCAACTGAGTCCTCACAACAGCTAGAGACCAGAAAACGGAAAATAAAGGAATACTTGGAGCGTATAGATTTTCCCAAGCTCTCTCCCGAGAAAATTGAGTTCTTGGATAGCCCCTTCACCTCAGAGGAAATTGCTGAGGCAATTAAAACAACCCCGGCGGGGAAGAGTCCGGGCCCGGACGGCTTCCCAGCTAGTTACTATAAGACCTTTAAAGACAAGCTCATCCCCATGTTGCAGAAGGCGTTTAATACTGTTTCTGATTTGTATCACTGGCCTTTCCAAACCTTGGAAGCCCATATTACCATTATTCCCAAGGAGGGTAAGGATCCTGCTCTCTGCCCTATCTCTCTGTTGAATAACGACCTAAAGATATTTGCTAAGGTAATTGCAAACGCTCAAGAATTTCTTACCACAAATTATTCACAATGATCAAGTGGGGTTTGTACCTGGGAGAGAAGCCCGGGATAATACCATTAAGCTTTTAAATTTAATAAAATGGGCCCAGCATTGGCAGACTCCTGCAATCCTTCTATCGACTGATGCCGAAAAGGCATTCGATAGGGTAGATTGGGCCTTTATGGAAGGTATTTTTGGAAGGTTGGGTATAGGTCCACGTTGCTTCCATTGCATAATGTCTTTGTATAGGTTCCCTACAGCTAGGGTAAGGGTTAATGGGTCCCTCTCACCTCCTTTTACGATCAGAAACGGTACTAGCCACTGGTACTGGTGTTTATTCTCTGCATGGAAGCCCTTGCTAGGGCAATCAGGCAGAACTCCGACATATCCGGCTTTAAAATAGGCCAAAAAGAATTCAACTTAGCGCTCTTCGCAGATGATTTGTTGGCATCTCTCACGAATCCAGTTATTTCTTTACCAAACATAGTACAGGAATTTATATCTTTCAGTGAATTGGCGAACTTTAAAATAAATTTTTCGAAATCTTCAGTGTTAAATCTTACCACTCCGCAATCCACGGCCAATGGTCTTCAGGCGGCTTTTCCATTTCAGTGGGAAGATTCGCATAGGGGGAGGCGAAACAGTGGGTGTACCTAGAAGGCCAGGCGGTACAAATGCCGACACAACTCATCCCATGAGCAATGAACATCTTTGTTCACCCTCACCCGACAATCTCCCCAACTTTGCGCTGCTGGAAACGTTTGAAAGTCTTCCCCCAAATATCTTCCCCGGAGTCTGCCATGCGGACGTGCTTCTCCAATGTACAGGATAGTAGAGGTTTACAGTTCTCTAGTTTCTCGAAGTGGTTGGATGCGGGGGTTTATAGACAGGATCAGCTGGTGGGGACAGACGGTGTTAGAGATTTCGCCAGCCTCCGCCAGGAGTGGAATCTCCCTCAAAGTGAGTATTGGGCATATATACAAATCTATTACTTTCTGCACTGGAACAATTTAGCACACCTTCAAACAAGGGCTCATCCCACCCCATTTGAGCAACTATGTTTGGCCAAGGACACTCCCACACATACGATCTCCTTGTTTTACAAATTGATTATTAAGGCCTGGTACCCAAATAGACCCTTCTTTACTAAGGAGTGGGAAAGAGATTTTGGCGATTATATAGACACCTTCACAGACGAGGATTGGTCCAAAATTTTCCAGTGCACCTTCTCCAGTTCTCAGAGCGTAGCTTTGATAGAAACACACTATAAATTTTTATCCCGCTGGTACAGATGCCCTTCCACATTGCATAGGATCTATCCGGAAGTTTCTGATTTATGCTGGAGATGTAATAAAGAGGTGGGCTCCTTCTGTCACATATGGTGGGACTGTGAATTAATTAATCCATTTTGGGAGAAGGTCTTTGAGGTCTCGAGGACTGTATTGGCGGGAGATGTCCCTGCAGACCCATTATTGTGGCTACTTAATTGGTCTTCAGGTCCGGCCTCTAGATTCAAAACTTCACTTCTATCCCGTTTAATAACAGCGGCCAAGGCCGTGATCCCCCTTAGGTGGAGGTCCAGTCAGCCACCAACAATTAAGGATTGGGGAGCTAGACTGGATTACTTCATGAGTATGGAGGATTTGTCGGCGGTGGGGGTGACGGAGAGGGACAAATTTAAGGAAGTTTGGAGTTCGTGGCGAGATTTCAAAACCAAGGACGTCTATGGCTCACTGGGTTTATAGGATTAAGGTGGATACCATTAATATGAGATATAACCATTTCTGACCCCTTAAAGATATACATTCCTCTGACACTTGACTATAGGAGACTTGGTAAAGACATCATTATGTCCTATTAGACCCCTTTTAGGGGAGTTGGCTGTGTGGCGTATATATTATTTATTCAGATAATAAAAGAGACGTCTCTATCCTTTATACCCTTTCCCTCTTTTTCTTTTCTTTTCTTTTCTGTTGTTTTCTCTTTTTCCCTTTTTCTTTTTCTTTTATGTTCTTTTTCTTATCTTTTATTGTGTGCTGTTTCGTAATGTTATTACGGCCTGAATTATCAATTCCAATGCTTTTCACTGTAATCTTTGACTGTTGTTCACTGAGAGATCTATGAAACGATTATTTCGTTATGTGGATTGCAGGCATTACGTGTACTGGCTACTGAAATGTTTCAAAATGGTTGTAATGCCGTCAGGGCCAGGAGCTTTATTTATCTTAATTTTTTTCAACCACCTTAGGACTTCTTCTTTTGAAAAACAAATATTAAGTAATGGTACAGTTGCATTTTCATTTTTATGTATTATTCCTACCATTTCTTCCTCTCTAGTAAACACTGAAGCAAGTGTTTAATACCTCTGCTTTTTCCTTTTCATCATTTATCAATCCACCCATCTCACTTTTTAGGGGTCCTATATTGTCTTTTTTGATCCTTTTGCCATTTATGTACTTAAAAAACTTTTTAGGGTTTGTCTTACTTTCTTTTGCAACTTGTTTTTCAGTCTCTATTTTTGCTAATCTGATTTCTTTTTTGCATTTCTTATTACATTCCTTATAGATATGGAAGGACTCCTGAGTTCCTTCAGATTTAAACAATTTAAAAGCATGCTTCTTTTTTTTTTCATTTTATCCCTAACCTTTTTATTTAGCCACATTGGTTTAGACTTGATTCTTTTATGTTTGTTTTCTATGGAATTAACTTATGTATATATGTTTCTAACATCATTTTGAAGATATCCCACTTTTCTTCTGTATTTTTTCCTTCCAAAACTGTATCCCAGTCTATGTCTTTTATAGACTCCTTTAGCATAATAAAATTAGCCTTCCTAAAATTTAAAGTCCTAGTTGATCCCTTATACTGTTGCTTCTGGAAACTAATCTTAAATGTGATCATATTATGATCATTGTTTCCTAAGTGTTCCCTTACTTGAATATTTGATATAACCTCTACATTATTTGTTATTACTAGGTCTGATATAGACTGCTTCCTAGTTGGTTCCTCTACTAATTGGGACATGTAATGGTCTTTTAGCATGCTCAGAAACCCATTTCCCCTAACTGTACCACAAGTCTCAGTACTCCAATCAATGTCTGGATAATTAAAATCCCCCATAATTAAAACTTGACCTATCTGTGCTGCCTTTTTAATTTGCTGTAAAAGTTGGGCTTCCACAATTAAACTAATATTTGGTGGTTTATAGCATATCCCTAGCAGTAATTTCCACCCATTTTAGTTGCTCTTCTTTGCACAGTCTCTAATGTATTTATGTCTTTATGGAGATATGGCCTCCAGAACTAAACACAGTATTCTAGGTGAGGTCGTACTAACGATCTATAAAGGGGCATTGCTACCTCTCTCTTGCTGCTACTAATTCCTCTTCCTATGCAACCAAGCATCTGATTAGCCTTTCTCATTGCTTTGTTACATTGCTTGGCTACCTTTAAGTCTCATGAAATAATGATTCCTAGATCCCTTTCCTCCTCAGTAGTTTTTAATGGAGTACCATTAATGATATACTAAGCTTTTGGGTTTTTGTGCCCCAAGTGCATGATTTTGCACTTTTTGGCATTAAATTGCAGTTGTCACACTCCTGACCATTCCTCCAGTCTACCTGTTACACTCTGCAGGAGGAATGCTAGAAGGGTGTGAATTTCTCCCTCTGATGCTAGTGTCTGATTTCCCTCAGCTGTCTAATAATTAGCCTCCCTTGCCTGGGCTTGCTGCTGATTGGTGGGAGGTCCTTTAAATAGCCTTACCTGGGAACACTCCCCTGTCGGCTATAGACTCTGTTTTCCAGTATCTGTGCCTGCCTTGTACTTTGCTCTTGTTTACTTATTTCTGATTCCTGAGTGCCCTCCATTGTCCAGCCCTGGTCCTTGCCTGTTACCCTCTGTGTACCAATTCCTCCTCTCCCACCTTATTGTATTATTCCTTTTGTATTTGTTCCCTGCCTTCTCCTATGAGCCTGTGTTTGTAGCCCTCTGGGTAGTTCGTATGAGTGTGTGAGTGTGTGTGTGTGAGTAAGCCCCAGTCTGTCAGTCAGTCTCGTTTGTCCCGTTAACCCCCTCTAGTCTGTTGTCTCTGTTTTGTGTTTATTGTCGTTTGTCACAGTCCAGTCTCTTCTGGTACTACTTTTGCTAGTTACCCCACTTTATCTTATCCATTCCCTGCTGCCCCATTTTCCCCTTCCGGGTATTCTCTAAGGGGCGTAACCTGACGGATTCCTATCAGCTCCAGTCTATCCCCACAATCAGGGGCTCTAGCGAACACTCGGTTCGACATCAGGCTCTACAAACTGGTGAGCTACCCGGCTTCCTCTCTCTCTTGCTGGTCACTTCGGTTCTCTGTCGAGGTAAACCCGGGGTACCATTACACCGACATCCACCTCTCCAGACGGCCACCTCAGTTCTCAGTTCAGGTAATTCCGGTGGTGCCGTAACATTATAGCCGACCATACATCGGCCTCATGGATCCAGTTACCACTGAGGCCACTCAAGTGTCTAATCTGGGTCAGGTGATTCATGACCTCACCACTAATGTAAATCATCAAGACCAAGCCATTGCTGCGCTCAGTGCTCCTCCTGCCACCCCTGTGGACACAGTAACAGATGTGAAAGTTCCACTTCCTGACCGGTTTCCCGGGGACCGATGTCAATTTTCAGACTTTCAAGGAAAGCTGCAAATTGTTTTTCCAGTTACGTCCCACCGCTTCTGGTAATGAGCAACAATGGGTAGGCCTGATCTGTACCCTCCTGCAGGGAGATCCTCAGTCCTGGGCCTTCGGCCTTCCCCCGGATGACCCCGCACGCCAATCCGTAGATGCCTTCTTCACGTCGTTGGGGCTGCTTTATGACGATCCCGACCGAGCAGCCACAGCAGAAGCCAAACTCCGTGCCATACATCAAGGACGCCGGTCTGCTGAGGAATATGCTGCTGAGTTTCGCCGATGGGTCATTGACTGTAAATGGAACAATCCTTCTCTCCATTCCCAGTTCCGCATAGGCCTGGCTGATTCTGTCAAAGATGCTTTGGTGCAATACCCTGTGGCTGAATCCTTGGACAACCTCATACAGCTGGCCATCAACCTAGATCGGCGCCTCAGGGAGCGGTCAGCAGAAAGGGGCTCGAGTCTGAATTCCGAATCTGCTGCTACACTCCTAGAGGGCCGTGTGGAAGATGAGCCGATGCAGCTAAGGTCCTATTACATAAGCCAACAAGAGCAGCTCCGCCGGCGTACCTTGGGACTATGTTTCTATTGCGGTGGCAAAGCTCACAGGGCTAATCAGTGCCCCAAGAAAGCTACATCGTCGGGAAAACACCTACCTGGCCGGAGGAGGAAGAGATCCGGCTGGGGTTTTCATTGTTCTCCTCCCAGAACTCACTCATTGTCCCCACTTCCTTATGCACCCCAAAGACTTTAGTCCAGACTACAGCATTTGTGGACAGCGGGGCAGCTGGAAATTTTATGGACGAACTGTTAGCAGCGGAGTTGGGGGTCATCATCAAGCCTCTGGATATCCCTGTGACCGCTTGTGGTCTAGATGGGAAACCCCTAACAGGTGGACGTATTCAGATGCATACCACTCCAATCCAAATCTCAGTGGGACTTTGCCATTCGGAAAGTCTGGAATTCCTGATCATCTCCTGTCCATCCGTGGGGGTCATCCTAGGACACCCCTGGCTCCAGAAGCATAACCCCATTATCGATTGGGAAAAAGGAGACATCATTCGTTGGGGCTCAGCATGCTCTTCATCTTTCCTGAAACTTCCTATCAGAAGTATTACCCAAGTTCCTGAGGGCCTCCCCCCACTGTATGCAGAATTTAATGGATGTCTTCTCTAAAAAGAGTGCAGATAATTTGCCCCCACACAGAGCCTACGATTGTACCATTGAACTGTTTCCTGATGCCAGGTTATCCAAGGATAGGCTCTTCTCCTTGGCAAAACCAGAAGCCCAAGCCATGGAAGCGTATATTGAGGAAAATCTCAAGAAGGGCTTTATCCGTCACTCTAAGTCCCCAGTAGGGGCCGGGTTCTTCTTTGTTGCCAAAAAAGATGGTTCCCTCCGGCCCTGAATCGATTACCGGGGATTTAATAAAATAACTGTATGCAATTCGTATCCACTCCCGTTAATCACTTATTTATTTGATCAACTCAAGGAAGCCAAAATCTATACTAAAATTGACCTGCGGGGAGCATACAATTTGGTGCGTATTCGTGAAGGTGACGAGTGGAAGACTGCCTTTAACACTCATTCTGGACACTATGAATATTTAGTCATGCTTTTTGGACTTTGTAATGCACTGGCGGTCTTCCAGGACCTCATTAATGATGTTCTCCGTCACTTTCTGGGAAGATTCATTGTAGTATATCTGGACGATATTCTCATCTACTCACCTTCCTTGGAAGTCCACCGTGAACACGTCTGGCAAGTACTTAGGAAGTTATGGGACAATCACTTATTTGCTAAGCTCGAGAAATGTGAATTTGAGGTCCAAAAGGTCACCTTCCTTGGCTATGTCATTTCCCCGCAGAGCTTCTCTATGGACCCAGACAAGGTCAAGGCTATCGTGGAGTGGGTACAACCTGAGAACCTCAAAGCGGTACAGAGGTTCCAAAGTTTCTCAAATTATTACAGACGATTCATAAAGAATTTCTCTCTCATCATTGCTCTGATCTCGGACTTAACAAAGAAATGGGCCGATCCTGAAATATGGACTCCTAGGGCAAGATTCACTAAAGGTGATTTTTTTCTGCGATTTTGAATCGTGGGGCATCGCGGCCCATCGCCGCGATTTACCCGAGTTTTTTTTTATTTTTTATCCAAATTCACTAAAATGTGATTTTTTTCAAACGCAGGTGATGTTCTGCGATGCATTTAAGGCTTAATCGCGGTGATTTTCATAAAAAAAATCACCGCAATTAGCCCTTTAAATAATCGCAGCAAATCACATGCGTGAAAAAAATCCAAAGTGCTGCATGGCTGCAATGTGTAGCCATGCTGTAGTCATTGAATTACAAGGATCAGCAAAGGTGATCCTTATAATTCTGTGTATACAGCATGGCTACACTTGTAGCCATGCAGCGCTCCGTTTACAGTGTGTGTCCCAAAAAAAAACAAAAACACTACACAGACATTAACCCCTACAATTCTTTAAAAAAGTGTTACATGTGTAAAAATATGTAAACCTAACTAACATTACCCCCTACGTGTATGCACTTACCTTAGGTGGTCATCTCTCCTAAAGTAAGTGGTATACATAAAGTGTTACATGTGTATAAAATTA
>WWET01002845.1:164831-181611 GCA_011038615.1 Limnodynastes dumerilii | reverse complement strand
TATTAAATAAGCTGGAAACTTTGGGATTGGACTTAAAGCTAGTTGCATGGATACAATCTTGGTTACAGGATAGACAACAAAGGGTTGTAGTAAATGGAATCTCTTCTGGGGATGGTAAGGTAACCAGTGGAGTTCCAGCAAGGGTTCTGTACTTGGACCAGTGCTATTTAATATCTTTATAGGTGATATTGCCTGTGGTATTGAGGGAAAAATATGCCTTTTTGCAGATGACACCAAGATATGTAAGAAGGGAATCCCTGAGAAGGACTGCACATCTTGTGGGGGATTCTATTGTTAAGGGTATCCAGCTAGAAAGTGGTTCTAAAATTAGGAATCAGGTGAAGTGCTTGCCTGAAGCTACAGCTCCATGGGATAAAAAGCACATTTTAAATAATTTAAAGACAGTGAGCAAGGAAAGGGAGGTTGATATCATTATCCAACTTGGGACATATGACTTGGCCAATGCTGGAGTTGTGGCTGTTACTTTTTCTGAAGTGCTGCCAGTACACAGGTGTGAAGAAGGTAGAATGATGTGCATTAGTGATTTCAATCTATGGCTTAGGAAGTGGTGTCATGAGGAAGGATTTTGGTTCATAAAACATAGCCATGCCATCTGGCAAAACATAAACCTGTATAAAAAGGATGGCATGCACCTATCTTCTGTGGGAACAGATATTCTAAGTGAGCAGTTTGAATGCTTTATTAGAAACCATTTAAACTAGGAGAGGGGGGTAGTGATACAAATAATAAAAATAGCTGCTCCCCCAAACAAGAATTGTTGTATGGCCAGTCAATAATGACAGATAATATAGCCTCAACAATTAATGGAAAAGAAAATATAAAAAGCAATAAAATTAACTGAAGAATAGCAGATTCATAACGCAACCTCTCTGAGCAATGTGTGCAAATGCTAGGAGCTTAGGAAATAAAATCCCTGAACTAATTGCAATAATGTCAAGGGATAATCTGGATATGGTGGGAATCACAGAATCATGGTGCAAAAAAAATCATGACTGGGACCTAGCTATACTGGGTTACAATTTATTTAGAAAGAATAGAGTAGGAAAAATTGGAGGAGATGTATTAATGTATGTTAAGGAAGAGATAAATTAAACTTTAATAGGGAGTATTGGAGAAAAAAACTGATTTGAGTAGCCATAGAAACACAGGGGATTATTCTTCGCACTGGAGTAATATATAGGCCACCTGGGCAAGAGGAGGAAATGGACAATGTCCTATTGCAAGACATTGCTAAAATGGCATTAAAAGGGGAGATAAAAATCATGGGATATTTAAATCTACCTAATGTATACTGGGATGAGTCTTCAGCAACCTCCACTAGAAGTAGGGACATTTTAAATTCATTACAGGGAGTGAGCCTGGTGATTGAGTCCACTCAAAGAGGTCATATTAAATTTGGTACTTACAAATGGTGACAGAATCTCAGAACTAAGTGTGGGTGAGAACCTAGAATCCAGTGGCCATCAAGCAGTATGGTTTAGTATAATAAAATATAAAAGAAAAACCACAAAGAAATGGCAAGGAAAATACCTTTTTTTACCAGCACTATTTCCAAATTATTTCACTGACACCAGAAAAATAGCACAAATAGAGCAAATTGTTACAAAATATTAACAAGTAACCACCAGAAAGTGGTTATTAAAGGATAATCGACTGAAATTGAATAATTCTTACAATACATACAGATACTGAGATTAACAAACAGCAGAAGGGAAAAGAGACCCGCTATACTAAATTACTTGACAGGTTAAACACTATCCCTATATAAAGGCTAGCGACCTCACGGTCTGCTCTTAAACCCTGACGGGCCTTATCTTAGCCTCCCTGTAACTAAATTTTCAGAGTCTCATAAGGGGCAATGCTGGTCAGGATATCTGTGTTGCAGTTGATATCAGGTGGTGGCTTCCCCGATGCTGTTTGTTAATCTCAGTATCTGTATGTATTGTAAGAATTATTCAATTTCAGTCGATTATCCTTTAATATGAACAACTTTCTGGTGGTTACTTGTTAATATTTTGTAACAATTCGCTCTATTGGCATTATTTATATTTATATATTTTCTTGTTTTTTAACTATATAAGTATTAAAATTTGGAACTTTTAAAAAAGTACCATATTTCTGAAATAATTTGGAAATAGTGCTGACAAAAAAAGGTATTTTCCTTGCCATTTCTTTGTGGTTTTTCTTTTATATTTTGTCATAGATTCTTTTATCCTTGTCAAGCACCTCCCTATTTGGAGTATCCAATTATAAATAAAAGGGTAGTGCGGTTCATAAATCTTATTTTCAATTATGATTTTTGGAGAAAAATCAAATTCTCCTCCTTTTTCTTGTTTTGTACCGGCACCCCCTAGAAAATTAAGATAGGGATTATCTGGCATGGTACAGTTGCTGATTGGTTGCTGTAAGTATGTATTTGTACATTAGAATCATTTTTTATTAGGATTGGTGGAAGAAGAGTTTCCTTCTGTATTGCTACCTACGAATGGTGGTAGATTTATAGGTCATATTATCTGTTGTCTGATTCAAGTCTTTGATTTTTTTGGCAATATGTCAGCATTTAGCATAAGTAGTGATTTGACAGAACGCCATAAATGTTTGAGACAAGAGACTGTTGATTTTTTTTGTCAAGGATTGCAATATGACTACTAATTCAGATTTTGATTGGCCCAAACAACTATTAATCCTCAAATCTGTAATAACTATTTACGCAATAAGATCACCCCTAGGGGTTTGGACCTAATGTTTTTCCGACCTTTGATTTGGCTACATCTGCTTTGACTCAAGAATGGGAAAGCATTTTGACAAATTGCTCCTTAGATCTTTTGACTGTTCTAATAAAACATGATGAATTGGTTTTAACCAATTTAGATCAAGAAATCACTAAGTTGACAGAAAATTTGAAATCTTTTAAAAGTTTAGAATCTTTTCAACTTCAATATTCTAAATATAAATCAGACATAGATCGTCTTGAGAAAGAAGTAATGTATAGATAGAAGTCAAAATTTTTACGAGACAGGGAAGACTTTGCTCAGAATCGTGTTTATAATTGGCAATTTAAAGACTTTAGCAAACCAGTGTATATTTGTAGAACCCCTTCAAGCTCAGAAGCTGAATCCTGTGATGAGGATAGCTCGACTCCTAATAACTCTTTTAACAATCTTTTGACCCAAAATCCATCTTCTTCTATTCCTCTTGCCAGTTTTTTAGGCAGAGGAGGTCCACCGAGTCCTATGCTCACAAGGTCCAGAGGGGTGGACAGAGGAACAGGAAGACCAAGAGGAAACTCCAGATGTTTCAACAGAGAAGACCATACAGGGGTCGCAAACGATACTAACAGGTACGACCTTGATCGATAATACATGTGTTATCAATCTTACTGATAGACCTCTAAATGAGCATCATAAATCTGTGCTATCCAGAGGTCTAACTTTTTCACCAGTAGCACGTTTCCAGAGATTTTCTTGGGAAAAAGACATGAATTTATATTTGCGGAAACTTGCTCTGCATAAAATATATACAAAGAAAGATCAAGATCTTATACCGGCTAATGAAATAGATCCAGATTTGGTTTCTTCCTCTACATCTGTGGGTAACTTACATACTTTAAAACCAAAGTCACTGTTTTTCCCGAAAAATAAGTTCTCTGAACTAACCGTATTTAAGAACTTAGTCTCCCGTGACTTAAGTAAACTTGTTCCTTACTCTAACACCAGTAAATGGAATATTACTAAAGTAGAACATTTGGCCCTTAAAGAAATTGCTTCATGGTCAGACGTGGTGGCAAAGGCGGCAGACAAAGGGGGCAATCTCGTTTTGTGGCCGACCCACTTATATCTAGCAGAAGCACAAAGACAATTATGTGATACCAACTGTTATTTAAAATTGATGTCTAACCCCACCTCAGATTTTCTCTCTATTTACAACAGATTGATAAATGAGGCAAAACAAAAAGGGATTATCACTTTATTCCAGTATAAATTTTTGACTGTTGTTCAACCACGTATTGCTACCTTGTGTCTTCTACCGAAGATTCACATGGATAAAAAGACCCCGACCTGTAGACCTATCATCTCTGGTAATGGCAACCTTACGGAAAATGCGAGTAAATTTGTGAATCATTTCCTAAGACCATTTGTTGCATCATTACCTTCATATTTGCAAGATACTAAAGAGCTACTATCACGTACCTCAGACATTCAGGTTACTTCTGGAACGTGGCTTGTGACTCTAGATGTAGAGTCACTGTATACATCCATTGAACATCAACATGGTCTCGCGGCAGTCTCTTATTTTCTACAGACCAAGTACGATCAAGATTTTACACAATTTTTGTTAAAATGATTATCTTTTGTATTGACAAAAAACTACTCCTTGTTCGATGGCCATTACTATTTGCAGGTTCAGGGCACAGTGATGGGGACATCCTGTGCCCCGACCTATGCAAATTTATATCTGGGTCAATGGGAACAAGAGACTGTTTTTGGTGAAATTTGCAAATCATATCATTACTGCATATTTTTATGGCTACGTTACATAGACGACGTACTTCTGTTATGGCAAGGGGACGAAAAACTTTTAGATGAATTTGTTTCAGTCTTGAACAACAATCAAAAAAATCTTAAACTTACACTAACAAAGTCTGACTGCTGTCGACTTTTTGGATTTGTCAATTTCTCTCTCGGATCAAGGGACCTTGATTACGGAATCTTATAGAAAAACTTCTGAGACATGCGTATCGTGAATCCATGGTAACGCCCAGGATTCATTAATTTACCCCAATCCAAAAAACTTGGGATGTCAGAACCAGGTTCATAGGGGATTTTTGTGTTCATTCTGATAAGGTTGTTGGAATTCTTAATAAACATTTGCATATTATTTAATCAGATCCTATTCTTAGACAAGTGGTTGGAGACAGAGTTTCCATGTGTTGGAGGTGAGCCCCAAATATAGGTCACAAATTAGTTCAGAGTCACTTTACCAGAACACATAGACTCAAGAGTACATATAATGGTTCTTATCTGTGTGGAACCTGTGGTGCCTGCCCATTTATGAAGAAGACTTCTAGTTTGGTAAAATCATTCAACTTAACGGACATATGAACTGTATTTCTGACTATGTTGTGTATTGCTTAAGTTGTCCTTGTAACTTGATCTATATAGGTAAGACCCTTCATAAATTCAAGAGTTGTTTACTTGAACACATCAGTTCAATCCGAAATGCTCAATGAGATAAAGATCAATGTAAAGTGCTCACTCCGATTGCTAGGCACTTTTTTTACCATCACAATTCTAATCCTAAATTTTTATCTGCCTTCATCATAGAAAAACTACAACCGCATATTAGAGAAGGAAATTGTGATAAACATCTTTTACAGAGAGAAACTCACTGGATTTTTTTTATATGAATTCAGTTTCCCCACATGGTTTAAATGAGACTTTAAATTTTACCTCTTTTCTTTGAACCCCTAACTATACAGTAGGATTGGTTTCCAGCTAATCCTTATCTTGAATTGTTAAAAATCTTTTTTCGAGATTATTGCTTAATAGACTAATTACTTAGTTATCACATGGCTAAATAACCTGTAGTATGAAAAAGGACTCTATATCTTCAAAATCTTTATTTGCAAGATCAATTAATTGTATAATGGCACAATGTTGAGTGTATACCATTGTTTTGTATCTCTCTTGTTCTATATTGGGGTTATTTATATTTTTATAAGCTTCCTATGAGATGTATACTAGTAACTTTATAAACATAATTGGTGAATTATAGGGCTATAGTCCAGTAGCCAAAGTATGTACCTGGGACACCATAGGATGGTGGTTCTAAATGTGATTTTGAGTTATTTAATTTTTCTTCTAGATTAAGCATCTTTATTCAGAAGTTAATAATCACATTTTGTAATATTTGAGCAGATGGGACAATGAGATATCATTTGGAGTCTTGAATGCAGACATTCATGTATTTAACTTTACAATTGATATTTTTTGAAATATAGTCTTTATAGGTGTATTTAAAGGTAAAAAAAAAAAGCCATGCTAAGTGGTCTATATATAATTAAATATTTTAGTTATTTTGGGATAAAATACACTGTTTATTATCAAACAGTGATATGGTAAAGTACTTTTGGAACATGAAAGATAATTCTGAGCAATTAATATTTTAATATTGTTACTTTTTGGCTAACTACTAATGGGTATGATTATGAATATAAACATCATTAAGGAGTTTTTTCTTCTGTATCTCTGGATCAAATTTGTGGCATAAGTTTCTCTACAGACAGATAGAAGTAGCCATAAAAATTAGTTTGTTGTGTTGGAGGGCTGTAGCCAAGCGGTTAAAGCATGGGTTTGGGTTCTAATTATGATTTTGATCCAGTCCTTTTAAATCTCCAATAATGCTGAGAAGTATTCAACAATAGCGTTTTGAAATATTGGAATAAAGTGGATACAGTGGTATGACTTGAGTTTCTCTTTTCAACATTTCTATGATTACTTATACATCGATATAAGCAGTAAAATGTGTACATTTCTTGAGTCCCTTTTTGTCTCATGCCAAGATATTTTATCCTCTCTCTTTTTCTAACTTATATGCAAATAATGGAACTATTTAGTGATTGTGCCATTAGCCTGATAAATATCCCCTTTCTTTTACTGGAGTTTTTTGTACACTATTCATACCAGAAAACTTTTTGTGTATTTTAACCTTTTTCCATTTCATTGTTTCTAATCAGGTGTTCATCAATTAGTGAGCTGAGTTTGATTGGCTATTTACGGTTTAAAAGGAGGACCCTTTCAGACATTGTTATCGCCTTTAAAAAAGCTGGATAGCGAAACGCGCGTTAGACGATCATTCCCTGCTGTGCATCGGGGAAGCAACCGCCTGAAAATTTTGTTACAGGGTGGGTAAGATAAGGTCCGTCAGGAGGTCGCTAGCCAATATATAGGGATAGTGCTTAACCTGTCAAGTAATTTAGTATAGCAGGTCTCTTTTCCCTTCTGCTGTTTGTTAATCTCAGTATCTGTATGTATTGTAAGAATTATTCAATTTCAGTCGATTATCCTTTAATATGAACAACTTTCTGGTGGTTACTTGTTAATATTTTGTAACAATTCGCTCTATTGGCATTAGTTATATTTATATATTTTCTTGTTTTTTAACTATATAAGTATTAAAATTTTGAACTTTTAAAAAAGTACTATTTTTCTGGTGTCAGTGAAATAATTTGGAAATAGTGCTGGCAAAAAGGGTCTTTTCCTTGCCATTTATTTGTGGTTTTTCTTTTATATTTTGTCATAGATTCTTTTATCCTTGCCAAGCACCTCCCTATTTGGAGTATCCAATTATGGTTTAGTATAATGACTAAGAGAGACACGTGCCACACAAAGACAAGGGTGCTAGACTAGGAAGGTGGATGTTGTGGAAATGGGGAAAGGTGTAAGTGATTCCTTGGCAGCCTGGAAGCACATGAAAGGGCTACAGAAGTGGGGAAAATTTAAATGCTTTATTAATAGCAACAGACCTTTGTATAAGAAAGGTTAGGAAAAACCCCAGAAAAAGAAAGCCAATATGGTTTACAAAAGAGGTAGCAACTATAGTGAAAGCAAAAAAGATGGCCTTTTGGAATTATAAATAAACTTAATATGATGATGACAGAGAGGAGTATTTTGCAAAACAGAAGGAGGCTAAAAGGTTATCAGAGCAGCAAAGGCACAAACTGAAGAAAAACTTGGCCACTTGGTACGAAAATGGGACAAAAGCTTTTTTAGGTATATAAATAAAAGGCGAAAAACTAAAGAGGGTACCGTAAGGCTCAAAATGGAAAGTAGGATTTTTGTTGAGAGTGAAAGGGCTCTGGCAGATGATATTAACAAGTATTTCTGTTCCATATTCAAAGAAGAAAGAGAGTAAGGGTCTACTTTTAAATGGGAAGGCTATGTACATTAATACAATGGGGGAAATTACTACTGATTTCACTGAGGAGCAGGTATTAAAAGAACTTTCAAAGCTGAAAGTGAACAAATCAATGGGACCAGATGGGATATATCCAACGATACTAAAAGAGCTTAGAGCTCTTAGAGCTTAGAGGTGCTGGCAAAACCATTAACTGAATTATTCAATCTGTCACTAATAACTGGGGTGATTCCAGAGGACTGGAATATAGCAAATGTCATCCCTCTGCATAAAAGTGGAAGTAGGAAAAAAGCATCAAACTACCGACCAGTGAATCTAACATAAGTAGTAGGGAAATTGATGGAAACACTGTTAAAGGAACAAATAGTACAGTATCTTAAATGCAGTAACTTACAGGATCCCAAGCAGCATCGATTCCCCGGGGGAAGATCATGTCAAACAAATCTTATTGAATTTTTTGACTGGGTCAGTAAAGTATTAGATAAAGGGGGAGCTGTAGACATAGCTTATCTAGATTTTAGTGAGGCCTTTGACACTGTGGATTGGACTTAAAGATAGATGCATGGATACAATCTTGGTTACAGGATAGATGACAAAGCGTTTTAGTAAATGGAATCCCTTCTGTGGATGGTAATGTAACCAGTGGAGTACCCCATGCTTCTGTACTTGGACCACTACTATTTAATATCTTTATAGGTGATATTGCCTGTGGTATCAAGGGGAAAATATGCTTTTTTACAGATGACACAAAGTTATGTAACAGGATAGACACGCCTGTAAGGGTTGAAATGAAGTTATACGTAAAATAATTAGTACATTTTGTGCTTTGAATTTAGTACAGCAAGAAACTCAGTTAGCTAATGCATTTCCAAGAAGTAGAAACTTAAGTGAGCAAAACATTTACCAGGCATCATGTGATTTTATGTCTAAGCTAATATTGAGAAACTTTGCAGGATAAAGCCTCAGCAAACATATAACGGCCTAAAGATAAGGATGTATGTGTGCATCACAAATTACTTCACTGAAAGGGTGATAGATAAATGGAATATTCTCCCATCTGAGGTGGTTGAGGCCAATACAGTAGAACAATTTAAACATGCTTGGGATAAATATAAGGGTATCCTAAATTGTAACCCCAATTGAGGGTAAATAGGGTCTAGGGTCAGTATAGTTTTCAATAAACAAATGGGCAGACTAGATGGGCCATGTGGCTCTTATCTGCCGTCACTTTCTATGTTTCTATGTTTCTATGCTTTTGGTCAGGGTTGTCTTGTTATTCTGTTATTTTTTGCTTACAGCTGCATTCTTTTACTTATGTGTGTAACTAGTTCACTATAAAGGAACTGATTTTGTAACAATAAAGTAGAACTCTTTTAGACTCAAGCTTGCATGTGTCTCAATTGAATTCTCCAGCTGGCTGTCTTATAGTAAGGTATCCTGACAGAACGAAGATCCTTGTAAGACCCTCTCCGTGGAAGGTCTAGGTGGGGGAACACCTCCAACACGCCAGGACGAGTACAGAAAGTGATGGAAGATCTAGGTAGACTGGATGAATGGTCAGGAGTGTGGCAACTGCAGTTTATTGCCAAAAAAGTGCAAAATCATGTGCTTGGGGCACAAAAACCCAAAAGCTCAGTATATCATTAATGGTACTCCATTAGAAACTACTGAGTAGGAAAGGGATCTAGGAGTCATTATTTCATGTGACTTAAAGATAGCCAAGCAATGTAACAAAGCAATGAGAAAGTTAAGTTGGATGCTCGGTTGCATAGGGAGAGGAATTAGTAGCAGGGAGAAAGAGGTAGTAATGCCCCTTTATAGATCGTTGGTACGACCTCACCTAGAATACTGTGTTCAATTCTGGAGGCCATGGGCTGGATTTAGAGCTGCGGCCGCTATGCAATTGAGGCCGGAGTTCTGCGAAAAGTGCTACTGCGCATGCGCAGTAATTTTGGAACATAATCTACGTTACTTCTTGCAACGTAGATAGCGTACACGCGGTCTTTAAAACCGCGTGTACACAATCTACGTTGCAAGAAGTAACGTAGATTACGTTCCAAAATTACTGCGCAGTAGCACTTTTCGCAGAACTCCGGCCTCAATTGCATTGCGGCCGGAGCTCTGAATCCGGCCCCATATCTCCAGAAAGACATAAATATTTTAGAGACTGTGCAAAGAAGATCAACAAAAATAATCCATGACCTGTGTCAAAAAACGTACCAAGAAAAGCTAGAGGAACTAAACAGCTTGGAGCAGAAAAGGGAGAGGGGGATATGATAGCAGCTTTCAAATACATCAAGGGTTGTGAACGGCTAAAGGAGGGTGGCATTTTTAGAAGGAAGAGGCATGAATATAAACTGGAGGTTGGTAGTTTCAGAGGAAATGTGCAGAAAAATTACTTCACTGAAAGGGTGATAGATAAGTAGAATAGCCTCCCATCTGAAGTAGTTGAGGCTAACACAGTAGAACAGTTTAAACATGCTTGTGATAAATATAAGGATATTCTAAATCTCAAACTAATTTAAGGGTAATTAGGGACTAGGGTCAGTATAGTTTTAAATAACTGGGCAGACTGGATGGGCCATATCTGCCGTCACTTTCTATGTTTCTATGTTACCCCTCCCTTCCCACGTTGTTTGCATACATCTCCCTAACCACTTTTCTTAAGAACATACCTCTTTATTTTTAAGAATCTACATGCAGTCTTTAAAGACCGAACCTAGTCAATCTACATACCTGAGTGGTTAACTACTATGCATAGATAGTAGTTTAATTCTGAATTCTATGCACTTAAGAAGCTGGAGCGTCTTAGGTCTGAATACGGTCCTAAATGTGATAATATTAGTATATTAATCAATAGTTTGTATTAGAAATGTGCATTGACCCCCATGTTTTGGTTTGGTTCTGGTTTTGGTTCTAAAACTTCATTGTGTTTTGGTTTTGGTTCTGCTTTTGTCCCAGTAACCCTCAAATGTTTTGGTTTTGGATCTGTATTTATTTGCTAAATTTGCCTTTGGCCGCATAAATAAAGTAAATTAATAAAATGGAACATTTCATTAGAAGAAGTAGTATTGATCAACATCCTTGCAATCCCAGACTCATGACATGAATTGTAATATTTTTATTTTATGCATTTACTCTATACTGCTAATCCCAGACAGGGAAGATTTTTGCGTAAGTCTTTATGTGTTTTCCACTTTTATTTGATAAGGAACTGTTTAGAATGTTGTATGTCCATTTTGTAATTCTTTTGTAAATAAGCATTGTGATTCTTATCATATTAAATATAAATTAATAAGTTCATGTCTCTGTGTTCTTACGGATCCATGTGTCAGACCAGCTTGGTTAATAAACACCACTTTATGGTAACAGAAGGAATCATTCTGAGTTGATGATAATTCTGACAAAGCATAATTGTGTTAGAACCTCCTGTGAATAGTCTTGGTGGTGGCACTTGTGATTAACTCCTTGTGTCCCAGATAAGTCTCAGGTGAAGTCAGGGTCATTACGCTAGATTTCTACAACACCTTCTCAAACCCACACCCATACGTTCATTAAGAAATCTTAATGCCATTAATTTTAACCAACTTTCTCAATCTTTGCAACTTCTATCTCCGGTCTCTAATTTCCACTCTCTTGATATATTAGTTTTTCACCTTCACCTAAACCAAAACCTAGCAGCTATCCTTGACCAAGTCACTCCAGCAACACCTCATGTACCACGGCGACTCAAATGTCAGCCTTGGCACACTAATGACACATGTAATCTTAAAAAACTCTTTCGCAAAGCAGAACGTTGTTGCGCAAATCTTGTTTGCCCGATGACTTTCTAACTTATACAAACACTTATTACACTTATAGAACTGCCCTGGATAATGCCAAACAATCTTACTTTTAAGCTCTCATTTCTACTCAGGCTTCTAAGCCCAAAAGCATCTTTAGGACATTTAATTCCCTACTGAACCCTCCTGTGCATAATCCACGAACCTCCATCAATGCCCAAGATCTTGCAATGTACTTTAAGGACAAGACTCCTCATCTACTAACATACTATCAACACCCTTTCTCCTCTCTCTGGCACTATGGGCCTAATCCAGACCTATGCTGGCTGGCGTTAAGACGCCAGCCAGCAGCGTAAGATCGGTTTAAAAGCCGATCTGCACATGTGCCGGGCAGATGTTGCCTGGTGTAGCTATGGCGTCCGTAGCAGCGCCGTAGTAACACTGGAGGGGGCGTCCCCCAGTGTTACTATGTTCAGGTTAGTGTAGGTGGGCGGGGGGAGATAGTTTAATGAGGGAGGGAGGGGTTTGCGGCCAAATGCTCCTGTGCAAGCATATTTTTCCTTGCTTAGGCCTGAAGTTAGGGTAGCCTTCAGCCGGCATAAGTGAGGGAAAATACGCTCGCACAGGGGGAGTGTCGGGGAGAGTGCACGCCGACACGCTGTGCTTTACTAAGCACAGCGCATCGGCGTAGGTCTGGATCAGGCCCTATGTCCTCATTCCACCTCACAAATAAAGAGGAAGTATCTGCTCTATTATTCCCTTTCTACTCTACTACCTGTCCTCTTGATCCTGTACCCCCCACAAGTCAGTTGATGCCTATCCTCTGTGCTTATTCCAACCATAATTACAATCTGCAATATCTCTCCTAAGAATGGTATCTTCCCCTCTTTATTCAAGCATACACTGATTACTCCAATTCTGAAAAAACAAAACTCTAACCCAAATTCTTCCTCAAATTATCGTCCCATTTCCCAGCTCACATGCCCTTCAAAGCTGCTTAAAAGACTTGCCTACACTCACCTCACTCACTTCTTTTCCTTACACAATATTCTAGATCCTCTTCAATCAGGCTTTCGTTCTCAACACTCCTGAAACTGCACTAACCAAGGTGGTCAATGATTTAATCACTGCTAAATCTAAAGGTCACTACTCTTCTAATTCTCCTGGATCTTTCTGCTGCTTTTTACCACTCTCTTTTCATACAAAAATTACAGTCCCTAGGTATTCAGGACACAGCCCTTTCCTGGTTTACATGTTTGTTTTTCTGGATCTACCTCTCCTGCTCTTCCACTATCTGTTGTGGTACCTCAAGGCTCAGTCTTGGGACCCTTGCTCTTCTCTATCTATACCTCTTTCCTTGGACAACTAATAAAGTCATTTGGTTTTCAATATCATCTCTCTGTAGATTATACAAAAATATACATAGCCACCCCTGATCTATGACCAACCATGCTGGCTCGCTTGACTGAATGTCTTTCTACCATTTCATCCTGGATGTCCTCCCACCATCTTAAACTTAATCTTTCAAAAACAGAGTTATTAATATTTCCTCCTGCCAACAAGAGCTACCCATCCGGTCTCTCTATTTCTGTTGATAATACTGAAATATTCCCTACTTGCCAAGCTCATTGCCTAGGTGTTACACTGGATTTTGAGCTGTCCTTTATGCCCCATATTCAATCTGTTACTAAATCCTGTTATATACACCTAAAAAACTTTTTCAGAATTCTAAAAAATCTCTCTCAAGAAACTGCTAAAACTCTCATTCATGCACTATTTATCTCCCGCATTGATTAATGCAATGCCTCTTCTTTTTGGACTTCCACAATATAAATTTACCCCAAGACAGTCTATATTGCATGCAGCAGCGAGACTGATTTTCTTTGCAAAGCGTTCATCTAGAGCCAGTCCACTCTGTCATTCTCAACCCTGGTTGTGTGTATACAACAGAAACAAATAAAAAATCCTCTAGGTAACCTACAAAGCCATAAACAGTACTGCACCTGCATACATATCCTGACTTATCTCAAGATATATCCCAGCTCATTCTCTCAGATCATCACAAGATGTACAACTCTCTTCTGCACTTCATAAATGCTCTGCTTCCTGGTCACAGGACTTCTCCCGGGCTGCACCCACTCTCTGGAACAACCTTCCTAAGACTATCCACTACTACAAACTTTCAAGCGCTCCCTTAAAACTCATCTCTTCAGACAAGCTTATCAAATTCTTCAACCTTCCCAAGCTTTATTTACCATATTAACAAACACTTTCTTTTAAATTATTAATACAAACCCAGCACACTAAAATTCCCTCATCTCTGTTACTAACACTGCTGTGTGGCAGCACTGAGAGCACTTTTACCATACACCATGACTGGTTCCATTGTGTGATATAAAGCACTTGCTCTTGTGTATAAAATCCACTGTCCTACAGAGTGTAAGCTTATGAGCAGGGCCCTCTTACCCTCCCAATCTGTTTGTTATTACCCGTTCTTGTTTATATTGATTGTTAAAATTGTAAAGTGCTATGTAGTCTGTTGGTGCCATATAAAAACCTGTTAATAAATAAATAAATGCATTTTTTTCCATTTTGCAAAACATCCTTTATTTCAGAGCAAACCAGTCAATACAGAGAGAAGATATTTATGAGGAGAATCTATCTAGTGGTCTTTCAGTTCCTTTAATCTTCTGCTGGCAGATATCACTATGACAGCAGAGATTGGGCTGGATCCAGACTTAAGAAAGACCATGTTGAATTCAGGGGAGTCATATTTCATCTGTTGCAAATATTATTAGAGTTGAGAGGTGATGTTTCCTATCCCAAGTCTAAATAACATTGTATTAGTAAAGCTGGTCAGTATCTGTGTGCAGTAAGCAATTCAAGATATATCCCTGCATGCAAAGAATACAATTAACTTCACTCCCCTGAAATCAACATGGTTTTGCCCAGGTATAACCTTTCTCTTTTAATTACAAGCTCCTTCTTAAGTCTGGATCCAGCCAATTGTGTTGTAAGTTCAGGCTACTCTGGCTGCAACTTTCATGCAATAACCACAGTGCCAGATATCCCTTCTCCTCAACTTAGTCTTGCCACAGAAGGAATATGTGTACCTGGCATGTTGGCTGATTTCAATTTCATTGACCATCTTCCTTAGGGAAGTACCAGAATGGGTCATATATTTACCCTTAATGTTATACGCTTGGTCATCCTTCTTCAGGACCCGAGCAGAAAGAGCTTATTTTGTGTTTGAAATAGGCATTAGAAATGCTTCCTATCTGTTACAGGACACATGGATTCCTCTGTTGTCACCAGTCTTCTGACCATTGTCCTGCTAGGTTTCTATGGGATACGACTTATATAGCTCCTACACCGTGGGTATAGGGGTACCTTATTACAGATAGTAACCGACTGTTACTGGCTCCTCCCACTGTAATGTTTGAGGGGTTTTTTTCTGCTACCACTAGACTTCTACCATTAGCACCTAGAACCACTTCATTTAGGGTATCCACTGATATGGCTGTTGCACGCCCCTTGTCTGGCTGTTGTCCTTCTGAACCACTTGCTATGGTTTAGGGCTCCTAGGTAGCTTGGCAGAGGAAATTGATCAGATTTTAGCTAATCTGTAGGTCACAGGAATACACGTAACAGCATTTGTACAAGTCTGTGAATTTAAAAATTTCTGTAGCTTCAAAGCAGGAAGCAACAACCTCCCACTGTGGCTTCTGGCTAAAGGAAGTGTTTCGGACTCTGCATGAAAAGAGGCTTTATTAACATACGACTTCCTTTGTGCCATAATGTCTGCTAATGTCCTAGAAGTCAATACATTTCTCAATACAAATATAAATACATTTTCAATTAAATATAGTATCACGAAATGCGGCAAACGCTGCACTTACCTGGCTCCTGGGATCCGAAGGGCGCCTCTCTCTCGGCGCACGGCTGCAGCACTCCATCGGAGGCTGTCACTGAAACAGTGACAGCCCTATGCCTGCTTACCAGTCTTGCTGCAGTGTTTGCTCACGTGGAGTTCTGGCGGCAAACCTGCAGTGCTTCGATCCATGGGCGCGGCCATCTTGGATGGATCAGGTGATCGCACTCCTCCAATGGCGTTCCTGCTCTCCAGACCTCCAGCCAATCGGTGCACAGGGCGCACTATTTAAACCCTGTGCACTGGTCCATCAGTGCCAGAACAACTAGGTCTCCTAGGTGCCTGGTACTCCTGCATTCCACTCCTGCGATCCAGTTCTGCGTTCCAGTCCTGTGTTCCAGTCCTGTTCCAAGTCTCGTGGTCCAGTCCAGTGGTCCAGTCCTGTTCCAAGTCGCGTGGTCCAGTCCAGTGGTCCAGTCCTGGTCCAAGTCTCGTGGTCCAGTCCAGTGGTCCAGTCCTGGTCCAAGTCTCGTGGTCCAGTCCAGTGGTCCAGTCCTGGTCCAAGTCTCGTGGTCCAGTCCAGTGGTCCAGTCCTGGTCCAAGTCTCGTGGTCCAGTCCAGTGGTCCAGTCCTGGTCCAAGTCTCGTGGTCCAGTCCAGTGGTCCAGTCCTGGTCCAAGTCTCGTGGTCCAGTCCAGTGGTCCAGTCCTGGTCCAAGTCTCGTGGTCCAGTCCAGTGGTCCAGTCCTGGTCCAAGTCTCGTGGTCCAGTCCAGTGGTCCAGTCCTGGTCCAAGTCTCGTGGTCCAGTCCAGTGGTCCAGTCCTGGTCCAAGTCTCGTGGTCCAGTCCAGTGGTCCAGTCCTGGTCCAAGTCTCGTGGTCCAGTCCAGTGGTCCAGTCCTGGTCCAAGTCTCGTGGTCCAGTCCAGTGGTCCAGTCCTGGTCCAAGTCTCGTGGTCCAGTCCAGTGGTCCAGTCCTGGTCCAAGTCTCGTGGTCCAGTCCAGTGGTCCAGTCCTGGTCCAAGTCTCGTGGTCCAGTCCAGTGGTCCAGTCCTGGTCCAAGTCTCGTGGTCCAGTCCAGTGGTCCAGTCCTGGTCCAAGTCTCGTGGTCCAGTCCAGTGGTCCAGTCCTGGTCCAAGTCTCGTGGTCCAGTCCAGTGGTCCAGTCCTGTTCCAAGTCTCGTGGTCCAGTCC
>WWET01002845.1:133129-164814 GCA_011038615.1 Limnodynastes dumerilii | reverse complement strand
TTTTATTTTACAGAAGCTGCCGGACCTGTCATACCTGATGACCAGATAGGTGAGTAGCAGGGAAGGGAGGGTAAGGGTAATGAAAGGGGAATGTTGGGGTTTGAGTATTGGAAGGGGAGGGTTAGGTGAGGCTGCAGGGAGGGGAGTCTTAGGGTCAGGCTGTGGGGAGGGGAGTCTTAGGGTCAGGCTGCGGGGGAGGAGAGTCTTAGGGTCAGGCTATGGGGGAGGAGAGTCTTAGGGTCAGGCTGTGGGGAGGGGAGCCTTAGGGTCAGGCTGTCGGAGGGGAGTCTTGAGGGTCAGGCTGCGGGGAGGGGAGTCTTAGGGTCAGGCTGCAGGGAAAGGTTAGGGTCATGGAAGGGCTCTTTTAAAGTGGTGACCCACACCCAGCTGTATGACACCATTGCTCTAAAAACTCGTTCTTTGTATGTCAGTCTGGATCAGGCCTAAGATGCTGATCCTTATGGTTTAGACAGTACTAGTATTCCAGGTAGCTGTATATACTGTAGCATAGAACAATCCAGTGCAGGGAACCATACAAGATGACAAAAGAAAAATTACAAACATTCCAAAAGCAACAGGACTCAGGAGGTAATTGCAATGAACCAGAGAGCAAGGGCAGGAACAGGCCTCTGTGTAAGAGGCAGGCGGTCATTATAATGTTGTTACCTGCAGCTGAGATATAGAAACACAGCAGGCGCCAAGATTTTCACAAAATGTCCATGGGGACCTCTAGTGGTGGATAAGCAAAATGCAGCCTTATTGCATAAAGCAAATTGATCTTGACTAATTTCTCATTAGAAATATAATTACTGTAGAATATGAATAGATAGATAGATAGATAGATAGATAGATAGATATTGGGCCGTATTCACAGATCCGTTTTTGCGTATTTTTAGGATCGGAGTAACTGCGCATGCGTAGTAGCTTTATTTATGCTATTTACGGTGAATTTACGCACGGAAGTCCATTAGGCACGTACTTGTGAATCGCGCTTGGGGACATACATGCGGAGGGGCATGATTGAAATCTGTATGGACAAAGTTACGTGAAAGTTGGTGGGGGTGGCATTTAAGTGATACTTACGCACATACGCATGTAAATGCACACGTAGAGATAAAGGTGCTCTAAGGAGGCGAACACACGTCCGTGTGAGGGGGGTGATGGGTGTTGGCTTGCAACGTATGTTTGTATAATTGCGTACCTTTTGTCATGACTGCGAGGTTTTGTGGGACCTGTCTCGGGTTCCGAGGAAGCAACAGACGAGCAGGAGTGAAAGGAAGCTTGGTTAATAAATGATTGGTGCATGAACAGACATGACCATAGATAGAACAGTCTTGGTAATCAGATTATGCCGGTTTGGCACAAATGATAAAAACAGTTCAGTAAACAGATTATGCCAGTTTGGCACACATGGCAAAGAGCAGACTTAGGAATCAGACCTGAAGTGCAGAAGACTTGACCGGACTGGAGTGCAGAAGACTTGACTGGACTGGAGTGCAGAAGACTTGACTGGACTTTAATGCTGGGCTGGACTGGAACGCAGAGACACTGGACTGGACTGCAGGACCAGGATAGCAGGACCAGGATAGAACTCTATAGCAACAGCAAGCTTGACTGGGTAGCAACGGCAGGCTTGGACTGCATAGCAACAGCAGGCTTGACTGGGTAAAAATGGCAGACTTGAACTGTATAGCAACAGCAGGCTTGACTGGGTAGCAACTCCAGTCACTGATCAGGATTAGATATATAGATTGGATGGCAGATAAGAGCCTCTCGCCAGTCTCTCCAGTCACTGATCAGGATTAGATATATAGATTGGATGGCAGATAAGAGCCTCTCGCCAGTCTCTCCAGTCACTGATCAGGATTAGATATATAGATTGGATGGCAGATAAGAGCCTCTCGCCAGTCTCTCCAGTCACTGATCAGGATTAGATATATAGATTGGATGGCAGATAAGAGCCTCTCGCCAGTCTCTCCAGTCACTGATCAGGATTAGATATATAGATTGGATGGCAGATAAGAGCCTCTCGCCAGTCTCTCCAGTCACTGATCAGGATTAGATATATAGATTGGATGGCAGATAAGAGCCTCTCGCCAGTCTCTCCAGTCACTGATCAGGATTAGATATATAGATTGGATGGCAGATAAGAGCCTCTCGCCAGTCTCTCCAGTCACTGATCAGGATTAGATATATAGATTGGATGGCAGATAAGAGCCTCTCGCCAGTCTCTCCAGTCACTGATCAGGATTAGATATATAGATTGGATGGCAGATAAGAGCCTCTCGCCAGTCTCTCCAGTCACTGATCAGGATTAGATATATAGATTGGATGGCAGATAAGAGCCTCTCGCCAGTCTCTCCAGTCACTGATCAGGATTAGATATATAGATTGGATGGCAGATAAGAGCCTCTCGCCAGTCTCTCCAGTCACTGATCAGGATTAGATATATAGATTGGATGGCAGATAAGAGCCTCTCGCCAGTCTCTCCAGTCACTGATCAGGATTAGATATATAGATTGGATGGCAGATAAGAGCCTCTCGCCAGTCTCTCCAGTCACTGATCAGGATTAGATATATAGATTGGATGGCAGATAAGAGCCTCTCGCCAGTCTCTCCAGTCACTGATCAGGATTAGATATATAGATTGGATGGCAGATAAGAGCCTCTCGCCAGTCTCTCCAGTCACTGATCAGGATTAGATATATAGATTGGATGGCAGATAAGAGCCTCTCGCCAGTCTCTCCAGTCACTGATCAGGATTAGATATATAGATTGGATGGCAGATAAGAGCCTCTCGCCAGTCTCTCCAGTCACTGATCAGGATTAGATATATAGATTGGATGGCAGATAAGAGCCTCTCGCCAGTCTCTCCAGTCACTGATCAGGATTAGATATATAGATTGGATGGCAGATAAGAGCCTCTCGCCAGTCTCTCCAGTCACTGATCAGGATTAGATATATAGATTGGATGGCAGATAAGAGCCTCTCGCCAGTCTCTCCAGTCACTGATCAGGATTAGATATATAGATTGGATGGCAGATAAGAGCCTCTCGCCAGTCTCTCCAGTCACTGATCAGGATTAGATATATAGATTGGATGGCAGATAAGAGCCTCTCGCCAGTCTCTCCAGTCACTGATCAGGATTAGATATATAGATTGGATGGCAGATAAGAGCCTCTCGCCAGTCTCTCCAGTCACTGATCAGGATTAGATATATAGATTGGATGGCAGATAAGAGCCTCTCGCCAGTCTCTCCAGTCACTGATCAGGATTAGATATATAGATTGGATGGCAGATAAGAGCCTCTCGCCAGTCTCTCCAGTCACTGATCAGGATTAGATATATAGATTGGATGGCAGATAAGAGCCTCTCGCCAGTCTCTCCAGTCACTGATCAGGATTAGATATATAGATTGGATGGCAGATAAGAGCCTCTCGCCAGTCTCTCCAGTCACTGATCAGGATTAGATATATAGATTGGATGGCAGATAAGAGCCTCTCGCCAGTCTCTCCAGTCACTGATCAGGATTAGATATATAGATTGGATGGCAGATAAGAGCCTCTCGCCAGTCTCTCCAGTCACTGATCAGGATTAGATATATAGATTGGATGGCAGATAAGAGCCTCTCGCCAGTCTCTCCAGTCACTGATCAGGATTAGATATATAGATTGGATGGCAGATAAGAGCCTCTCGCCAGTCTCTCCAGTCACTGATCAGGATTAGATATATAGATTGGATGGCAGATAAGAGCCTCTCGCCAGTCTCTCCAGTCACTGATCAGGATTAGATATATAGATTGGATGGCAGATAAGAGCCTCTCGCCAGTCTCTCCAGTCACTGATCAGGATTAGATATATAGATTGGATGGCAGATAAGAGCCTCTCGCCAGTCTCTCCAGTCACTGATCAGGATTAGATATATAGATTGGATGGCAGATAAGAGCCTCTCGCCAGTCTCTCCAGTCACTGATCAGGATTAGATATATAGATTGGATGGCAGATAAGAGCCTCTCGCCAGTCTCTCCAGTCACTGATCAGGAATAGATATATAGATTGTACGGCAGATAAGAGCCTCTCGCCAGTCTCTCCAGTCACTGATCAGGAACAGATATATATATTCTACGGCAGATAAGAGCCTCTCGCCAGTCTCTCCAGTCACTGATCAGGAATAGATTCCCTCCAATATCTCATCTTTTCAGGAGCTACGGATAAACCAACTGTCAGTTTCCTGCCCAACTGGGGAAGTATCTTCCTATATGAAGCAGTGACGATAAGATGTAACAGGGGATCCACTGCACAGGATAACCAGACCTATTACTGGTACAAAGACCGGAAAAAGATCTCTGAACACCAGCAGGGATTCACCATCCGCTCGGCCGGAGATGAAGACCGCGGAGATTACCAGTGTCAGACCAAGACCAGCCAGAAAAGTGACCCGGTCAGACTGTATGTAATAAACAGTGAGTTACACCCGGAATGACTGCGGAATATTGGGGAATTTACAGTGATTTCCTATGATTTCATTTATAATGTAAACAACCATCAGATTCCAGCTGACATTGTCTAGTATGTAATAGGAAAGTGAGAGCTAGAATCTGATTGGTTGATATGGGCAACATCTCCATTTTTCCAATCCCGCAGGTTAGTATATCTGGCCCTAAATATCTTATAGTAAAAGGTTCAATAGTGCAGGTTTGCAGTAAGTCTCTATTTGAAGTCTGTATTATGAGCTCAGCCCCTTGGAAGGCGGTGGAGCCGATCCTCAGATCAGAATGACAGTGTGGGTGTTCCCTAATAGTCAGGTGACAGTGTGGGTGTTCTCTCTTAGTCAGGTGACAGTATGGGCGTTCCCTCTTAGTCAGGTGACAGTATGGGTGTTCCCTCTGTCAGCTGACAGTATGGGCTTTCCCTCTTAGTCAGGTGAGAGTATGGGCGTTCCCTCTTAGACAGGTGACAGTATGGGCGTTCCCTCTTAGACAGGTGACAGTATTGGCGTTCCCTCTTTGTAGCAGTTACAATGTAATCACACTGATATCTGTATTGTGCAGTCCGGTGCTAGTGGATCCATCCAAATGCTTGGAAAACCAATCACAAATCGGAACTCTGGATCTGTCCCATTGATGCTGCACAAAGTGATTACAGGACTACAAAAGCCAATGACAAGACGTGGACTCATGGAGCAGCCATGAGACAAAACGTGAAATCTCATTAATCAGTTTTATCATATAAATATGAAACTTTTTTTTTGCCTTTTTCCATATTTTAGACGGATTGATCCTCCAGCGCCCCCCGATGGTATATGAGGGTGATGCGCTCTCTCTGCGATGTCACAGTTTCCCCGGATACAATTCAACAAACACAACATTTTACAGGAACCAAACCGTCCTCCAGTTCTCTCCCGGTGACGCCGAGTTACGTCTCAGAAAAGCAGATGCCAGTGTGGCGGGATGGTATAAATGTACCAAACAGATATATTACCACGGGAAATACCGACGTTACTCTGCCTCCACGCTGGTGACCGTCCAAGGTAAAATCTGGTGAATTCTTCAGCTTTACAATTGTCAGAGTTTTGGTTCTAGTTTGAGCAGAAGAGGAAAATAAACTAAATTCATCCAGATTTACATCCGTTTCATCGTAGTGAGCGGGAGACCGGGATAAGACGTGATACTGCAGCTTACCGGGAATGATATAATGGCATAGATGTGGCTCAGTGATGCCCAGTGTGACACCGATCCTATGGGCTGTGCAAAAACAGACTATGGCGTGGGCACTGGCAGGGGGGGGGGCTGAAGGGGTTAACACAGATCTCTTCTGGTCTGGAGCCGCATTTAGTCTGCTTTCCATTCTGTGCATGTGTCTGGAGGGGAAGAATCTGTCCCAGCATTGCAAAAACATGGGCAGATATTCCACACGTGTGGTACAGCCTGGGCATAGAGAGACTGGTGACTGTGCTGCACATGTGTGGTATAGTCTGGGCATAGGAAGACTGGTGACTGTGCTGTACATGTGTGGTACAGTCTGGGCATAGAGAGACTGGTGACTGTGCTGCACATGTGTGGTATAGTCTGGGCATAGGGAGACTGGTGACAGTTCTGTACATGTGTGGTATAGCCTGGGCATAGAGAGACTGGTGACTGTGCTGCACATGTGTGGTATAGTCTGGGCATAGAAAGACTGGTGACTGTGCTGTACATGTGTAGTACAGCCTGGGCATAGAGAGACTGGTGACTGTGCTGCACATGTGTGGTACAGTCTGGGCATAGGGAGACTGGTGACAGTTCTGCACATGTGTGATATAGCCTGGGCATAGAGAGACTGGTGACTGTGCTGCACATGTGTGGTATAGCCTGGGCATAGAGAGACTGGTGACTGTGCTGCACATGTGTGGTATAGCCTGGGCATAGAGAGACTGGTGACTGTGCTGCACATGTGTGGTACAGTCTGGGCATAGGGAGACTGGTGACTGTGCTGCACATGTGGGGTATAGTCTGGGCATAGAGAGACTGGTGACTGTGCTGCACATGAGTAGCTTGTCTGGCGCCCCCTCCCTGCAAAAAATACATTTGCGCCCTCCTCTTTGCTAAATATTATAATGATACTGCTGTGCCCGGGACCAGAAAATGGAGGGAACACTGATTCCTCCCTCTGATCAGGTGACTGGTCACATGGGCTAGACATCAGCAGTGGTCCTTATGTCCACTTGGATCCAGCATCTAGCTGCAGCACAGGCTGGCATCGCTGTATTGGGGACCGGCGCTGGCTCTCACAGTTGTCACAGATCTGGCTAAATGTCAGCTCCGAGAAACAGGGGGATGAGCAGCGGCACCTATCCAGCATGACACCTGGATGTGCCACATCACCCCGCGGAGTGCATCGTGCCATATATTGTACTGGTGCTGGTGGATTATTGAACCTTGACCAGAGAGCAGAGAGAGACAGAATCTGTGTCACTGTCTTCATATCTTTCTCTTTTTTTGACTGTCTCTTTCTGCGTCATGGTATTGTCTCACGTCTGTCTGTCTGACTCTATCTGTCTCTCTGTGTCTCTTTCTCTCTTTATGTCTGTCTCTCTCTCTCTCTATCTGTCTCTCTGTGTCTCTCTCTGTCTGTCTGTCTGTCTGTCTCTCTCTTGTTGGGTGAGCTTGATCTGTGCACTGAGGCTCATCTCCTTCCCCATAACACATGAGCCCCATCTGCATCACAGCCAAATATGATCCCTGATGCATGAACTCTATCTATCAGTGCTGCCATTATACTATGGGCTCTATTTAATAAGAATGCCTGAACGTAGCTCAGGCAAGTTCGAATTCGCTCTCTTTGAACTTCTGAGCTACGTTCAGGCTATTTACTAATACTCACCCTCTGCTGGCTGTCCCGCGATGACATCTGAACTTTCTTCTGTCATCGCGGGCTTTCTTCCTGTGTCTGGAAAGCCCGCACATGCGCAGTGGCTCTCTGCTGGGACTTTGTAAAAGAATGAAGTCCCAGCATGAGAAGCACTGCGCATGTGCAGGCTCTCCATGTCGGGACCAGCACCTGCGGGCAGACGCGTCTTCGGTCCGGTAAGTATTAAAGCTATTATATTGTTTTATTTAATTTCTGGGGTTTTTTTATTGTTTTTTATTTTTCAACATTTTTTTTTTATTTCAATTTTTTAATGACAACAATATTTATGAATATTCCAGCGGTCTACCCGTACATATACCCCCTTTTCTCCCCCTAATAACAGCTATTAGGGGGAGAAAAAGGGGGTTTTATGGGGAGATTGCTGGAATAGAAATCTGAACGCCAGTCTTAGATGGCGTTATTTTAACTCTCAGAGCAGAGTATAAAACTCCGCTCTGAGGGTTAGTAAATAGCCAGCTCCATTGAAAACAACGGGCTGGCGAGGACAGGTGAAGTTTTACTGCATGGCCATGGAAACTGGTGATTTCCATGGCGGCGCAGCTGTTGTAAATAGCAAAAAGTTCATTTTCTGAGTTATTACTTCATAACTCCAAAAATGAACTTTTTAAAGCTTTAGTAAATAGAGCTGTATATGTGGTGTCTGTTCTCCACCTATTATTTATTGTCTATATACAAAGACATCACTATAGTTACTTGTAGGATGATACAAGGACATCACTATAGTTACTTGCAGGATGATACAAGGACATTGCTATGGTTACTTGTAGGATGATACAAGGACATCACTATAGTTACTTGTAGGATGATACAAGGACATCACTATAGTTACTTGTAGGACGATACAAGGTTATCGCTATGGTTACTTGTAGGATGATACAAGGACATCACTATAGTTACTTGTAGGACAATACAAGGTTATCGCTATGGTTACTTGTAGGATGATACAAGAACATCGCTATAGTTATTTGTAGGATGATACAAGGTCATCGATATGATTACTTGTAGGATGATACAAGGACATCACTATGGATACTTGTAGGATGATACAAGGTTATGACTATGGTTACTTGTAGGATGACACATGTCATCACTATGGTTACTTGTAAGATGATACAAGGACATCACTATAGTTACTTGTAGGATGATACAAGGTCATCGCTATGGTTACTTGTAGGATGATAAAAGGACATCACTATGGTTACTTGTTCGATGATACTAGGTTGTTGCTATGATGATTTGTAGGCTGAAGGCTCTCCCCTTTTTTCTGTCTTTCATAGCCCGGAGTCACCCGTCCTACAAACACACCTGGATTGTAACGGCTATTGCTCTCCTCATTGTCCTCATTGTTATCCTCCTGCTCTTGTTATATAGACACCATCTTCTATCTGTGTTTGGAGGATGCCATCAACAACATAGAATAACAGGTAAAAGGGAAAATAAAGAAAACACTCCATAGATTGAACCCCTATAATATGTGGGTGGGGAAGGGGGTATTCATATAGTTCAGCAGTCATTGTTCCACCGTCGTCCTGGAGAGTGAGAGAGAAGTTTCCTCATCCAACTCATGGAACATCTTTGAAGTGTCATGGTGTGAACAGCACCATTTTGGTCCATAGGATGAGTCCCAATTAGAGCGATTTCAAACTGTTTTTGGTTTATACTATTTATAAATAGACCACAACATTTATTTATTTATTTATTAACTGTTATTATTATTATTATTATTATTATTATTATTATGACTTTATAATGTCATAAGTCTGGAAGACATTAAAATTGTCTGTTTTCCTCTATAAAATGTGATAGAAAGTTGAAAATCTGATACATTGGACCAGATTCAGAGTTTGATAATAAGAGAGGAAAGTTGATTTTATTGGGCTCTCCGCTCCATCCTCCTAGTTTTAAGCTTATTTTCTGGCTGATAAACTGGACATCCTACCTGCTGAGAACATGTGGAGGCAGAGCTGAGCGGGTGGAAGCAGCGGATTAGGTCGGGAGCGGAGAGCCATTGCCAGCACCGGAGTCAGCCTCTAAGGTTTGAGGCCTGTCGGCGCGGTGCCGCATGTGTGGCCTGTTGGGTGGCACAACATATCGAGGAGACAGAGTGGAGGACGCAAGGTCAGCGGGCACAGCTCCGATCCCCTTGGTTGCAGGCATTGCTGGGGGCTGACTGCTGGAGCAGCCTGAAGTGGGGAACCTCGTGGCGACGGGCGATTGGTGGCACTGCATACCTTCCCCTGCTTTTCCATTTAGGCTGCAGGAGTTGGAACTGGTTCCTGAGGCAGTTAAGTCGGACCCCAGTGAGTTGGACCCACTGCAATACTTTTTCCCAGCTGTAGCCAGACGCCAGTACAGACACCAGTACAGCAGTAAGTGACACTTTTGAATGGATGAGTGTCTTGGAAAAATGCCCGAACGCCATCTTGGATACAACGCCCTCATTGCTGTCTGAAAGATACAAAGAAGGACTAAAGTCCTGAGGTTGTGCTGATATTATCACAGCTCTTCTGCCTGCATTTTGCCATCTGTTTGAAGTGTGTCTGCTGTTTTACTTGTCTGCAAGCTAGAGGCCAGGAGGAATACTGCTGATTCCAGAGGATATCCATTATTACTTTGGCTATTACAAATACCTATTGGCCCTTACTTTTTCATTATACTATTGCTGTTTAAGTGTAGTCCTTTCATCTACTATTTTTGGAAAAGTTGTTTTATTTTATGGTCTAATAACAGAGCTGTTGCGATTTCTGGAGGAACTCCCTTAAAGGAATATACAGGCAATTTTTAGCAACTACTTCTTCTAATATTACTGGAGCCCAGATGCTGTTCCAATTGCTACTACTCTTTGCAGTTCTGGTATGTTACATCAGTGGATAGCCTCAAGAAAGGGGGCTACATGTGATTCTTGCCTTAGTGGTTGGATCAGTTGTTTCAGAGCTTTGTACAACAGAGGTTATACTACGTTGCCTGGTCATCAACCTTTCATTGGAATTATCTCATTCTGTGTCTATACCAACATCCAGTATTAACTGTATATGGTTGGCTAGCAAAGGCCCACACGGAACTCACTCTGCACTTCACAGTTCGCACAGGAGCGTATGACCGCCTAGCCCGCCCTCCCACCCTAATTTAACTAGCTCCCCCTGCCCACCTACACTAACCTGAACGTTGGGACGCTGGGGGACGTCCCCTCCAGCGTCCCTACGGCGCTGATACGGACGCCCGATCCACGATCGGGCGTTGCCGTAGCGACGCCAGGCAACATCTGTTGCCGTAGCGACGGCGGGCGTAAGTTTGGATCAGGCCCATAGTATATATCTGTTCCCATATAGGCTCTAGATTTATGATATAGAGCCGGTTTAACTCTTTGTAACATATAAGGTCTCGGGTGAGACATTTCTTGTTGTATTTTTAGGATTTAAGGTCATTTTAGTTCCCAAAATGTAATTGTTAAAATATACACAAGGAGGGAGACCACGATTTTCTCTTAATGACCTGAGAGTGTAATATACAGTATCCCTTTTTACATAGAAAACGCAGCCGCGCTGTTCTCTCCGCCGTTCTCTCCACCCGCGCAGAGTTGTGGGTTTGGTTATGGTCAGATTCCGAGATAAATCTGTTCCATCAAAACAATCAAATCCCATTCCACAAAAAATGGGCAAAGTTAGGAATGCGGGTGCTAAATCCTCAAATGCTGCCCCATCCTCCCCAGAAAAAATGGTAGAAAATGAAGAGGCGCATAATTCTGCAGCTGTTGTGACTGCCCCTTTATCATTCCCGTCCACTGCCGAAATAGTTCACGAAATAACTAAACCGATTATTCCTTCGATTGACAAAAGGTTCGAGGACCTGCAGGTCAAATCTGATGCCACATTGGCTAAAATTGATACTAACAGTGGGAGATTAACAGAAGTAGAACAATGAACGAGTGATACTGAGGACAATGTTTATGCCATGCAGGAACGTTTGTCCGCTCAAGATACTCTACTTAAAACTATGGCAGAAAAATTAGAGGACCTGGAGAACCGCAACCGTAGAAACAATCTGCGGTTCGTAGGTGTTCCTGGATCCTATAAGGGTCAGCAATTAAGGGAATTGATAGGGCAAACTATTCCTCAAGCATTATCTGACTTTCACTTTGTTTCAATGCTCCCTATAGAAAGAGCGCACAGACTGTGCAGGCAACCATAATAGACCTAGACCAATTATAGTGCGCTTTAGACTTCCGAGACAAAGAAAACTATTGTTCGCGTATAGAAAACAGCAACAATTGACAGTGGGGGAGGTCAAAGAATACTAATGTTTAAGGATTTTTCGGCGGCAATCTCACAAAAGCGCAAAGCTTTCTCAGAGGTGTGCAGTTTCTTAGTTGAACAGCAGAAAAGGTTTGCGTTATTATATCCGGCTAGATTGAGGGGGCAGAAACTCTCTTCTTTACTGATCCTCAAAAAAGTGAGGGAGCACTTTTTACAAAATGCCCGCTCCCGTCATAACAGTCCGGAAAGAGATTTATAAAAATCAAAAAGGGTCAATTATATTTGTGTTTAATATCAGGTTACAAGTATTATTAGGTTTTCCTCCTTGTATTATCATAATAAATTTTGAGTATTTGTTACACTGCGCCTCTAAAGTCATAATGAGGCCCAGTGATGGTTTCATAATGTTAATAGGTTATATAAGTAAAAAAGTCACTGCATTGTACTTTTTACTCATTGTCCAATATTCCAGATGTCAAATGATAGTAAATTTGTTTCATGCCAAATGATAACTGAATGGTCGGGAGATCCTGTGTGCCACAGTCTGGGATGGTTCGATACTGTTATCCCTCTGCTCTTTGATTTTAAATGGTCTCTAGTGTAAATTACTCAGGGACTCCACGGTCGAAGGCCCCTGCACTAAAACTGTTTAAAAGAAAAAAGGTATTAAACCAGGTTCGAAAACGTAGTCCAGATATTGTATTTTTACAGGAGACACACTGGAAGGAAGGGGATGAAGCAATACTTAGAGCACCCTGGATAGCTAATTGTATTTCTGCAAAATTCAGAACTAAGAGCAGAGGGGCAGCTACTTTACTCCATTGTAACCTGCAATGCACCATTTTAGATCAGGTGCAGGATCCGAATGGTCGTTTTCTGCTCTTGGACGTAGGCATATGGCAGGTTAAATACACCCTTCTTAATGTGTATGCTCCGAATGACACACCCCACACATTCCTACAGTCTTTATCTACCCTGTTGTCACAAAGAACGGTGTATACGGTGTATAAGTTGATTGTAGGGGGGGATTTTAATCTAGTGGAGGACCACCTGTTGGATAAATCAGCTCCTATACAGTCTTATAGAAATAGACATTGGAACACATTACAAACCTTTAAGCGTAACCATAATGTCCCACTGGAAAAGTTTACACATGTTATTCAGCTGCTCATGATTCCTTTTCTAGAATCGATTTCTTATTTCAGATACGTTATTTCCACAATTGAAGTTAGTAGAAATAGTAGACATCTTAACATCGGATCATGCCCCGGTTACTATGATCTTGGAAGCTCCGTCTCACCCTCATACTACCTATAACTGGAGATTTCCAAACTATTTGTATAACTAAGCTTTAAAACATTTCTTACAACAAAGTTTACAGATTTTTTGGATATAATATACAACACTGGGATTACCCAGTTTTGTTATGGGAAACATCTAAAGCGGTTATGAGGGGATATATTGTGTCCTATGTGGCCAATAAGCATAAACAGGACAGGGGACACTTTGAATCCTTGGAAAAAGAAGCTCAGGTGACTTAGCAGCAGTATGTGGATGACCCTTCTGAGCAAAATAAAAATACTTATATTCAAGCTAAATAGGTTTTGGAGGGATTCTTTACGTCTAAGATCAGAGTAGATATGGACTATGCTAGACTTTAGATATTTTAGATGGGGCAACAAAGCAGGTCGCTTATTAGCAAACATATCTAAACCTAGGCAGAAAAAGTTGTTTATTACAGCTATACGTAATCCCCAGTCTAATGATATTCTGCTATCTACTCCGGAAATATTAAATAATTTATAGAAATTTTATGAACAGCTATATAGTCCAATTCCCCATGATCCAAATCTACAAGCCAAAATTTTGCAGGAGGCACAATTACCTTAATTATCATCAATTCAAAAGGAGATCTTAACAGCAGACATCTCTGTTGAGGACCTGAATAAGGTTTTAACCAATTTGAAATTACAAAAGGCACCGCGACCAGATGGGTACACCAGTGAATTCCTTAAGTTATTGCAACTGTCTTTAGTTCCTCCTTTGTTGGAGTTGTATCGTACGATCTTTAGAGATAATCCCATGTTTCCAAGCTTTAATAGGGTCATTACCACATTGATCCCCAAACCTAATAAGGATCCACTAAATGTAGATTCATACAGGTCCATAAGACTCTTAAATACTGATTTCAAAATTTTATCAAAAATATTTGCTAACCGTTTACAATCGATTCTACCTGACTTACTTACACCCCATTAGACTGGTTTTGTACAAGGAAGGCAGGCAGTGAAGGCTATGAGAACTGCGATTGCAGCGGTAACAGTTTCGGCTCAGTCAACTTCCCATGATAATATGTCATTGAGTCTCGACACCTTTAAAGCTTTTGGGCCTGATCCAGAGCAACGCTCGCAAGCGAGCGTACGCTCATCGTATGCGAATTTTCGGCAAAAAATTCGCAATGCGCATGCCCAGTATGACAGCTTCCGGTCGCCCGAGCGTCATGAGCGAATAGAGGGCGTATCGTTAGCGTAATTTTCGCTCGCTGGGCGTATTTTTTTTACGATGGTCGGCTGGGCGCCCGTTTTACTACAGGGAGGCGGGGATAGCCATTTAAATTGTACAGTATGGGCGTGCTAAGCGTATTTTCGCAGCGTATTTTCTGCGAATTTTCGTACGGCCGACGGTCGTACCCAGTGTAGGGTATAGCCGCCGTAAGCAGGGACTTTACTATGGGAGTGCTAGGGGCGTGTAGGTTGATACGACGAGCGTACGTTCGCATTCGCCCGTCGTGCGAATTTTCGTAGCGCTGGATCAGGCCCTTTGACACAGTCTGATGGCCTCACTTGTTTGCAGTATTGAGGGAGAGGCTTTGATACTTCCTTCATTAATCTGATAACATATTTATACACATTAGCCAAAACTACACTGCTGATGAATGGGGCGCTGAGTAAAGAAATTTTGATGCAAAGGGGCACACGACAAGGCTGCCCACTGTCACCCTTATTGTTTAATTTATCTATTGATCCGCTTTTCCATATATTGAAACTGTCAGCCTTCGCAGATGATGTTTTTATTATATATCGCAAATCCTATCGCAAATCCTAGGGAGTCCTTGACATTAATATTAGATACACTCGGTGAATATGGTAGAACTTCTGGTTTTGTTATTAACATGTCTAAATCAGTGGCCATGTCATTGAGTAAAACTGGAAATGCGCCTCAATGGGGGACCCAAACAAAATAGACTAATGTATCTTATTCAATCGCTACCACTGTTGATAACACAAAAAGATATTAAGAAAATTCACACCTTATTTAGTAGAAACTCTTTAACCTGTCCCCGTTGTAGTAGAGAAGACGCGCACATATACCACTGCCTATGGGAATGTCCCATGATTAGACAGTTTTGGTTACAGGTATGAGGATTTGCAGAATCCCATTTAGTCACTCACCTGCCACTTACACCGGAATGGGCTATATTTGGTCCAATCAGCGAGTGGCTAGAGGTACCAAAAAACTCTTATTATTAATTAGTGCAGTGGCCAAAAAGTCATTTTGGAATTGTGGATGTCAGCTACCCGTCCATCAATGAAACTATTCTTGGAAAAATTGTTCTTCCTTTTTAAAATGGATTGGATTGAAACACTTATGGAAAAGGAGGATAGGGTGGAACAATTTTTTTACTGCTGGGAGGGATATATCACGACATTACATCCCACAGTACAGACTAAAATAAGAGATCCTTTATGTAAAACTGCTTGGTACTTGTTGCAGATAAATATGGGACAATTACCAATTGCGATAAATCAAATGTGAGAGGGGGAGGGGGAAAAGGCACACAGGGTTTCCCTTTAAGATGTTAATATGGAATATTATTATTTAAATAGGAATTTGCTGGTGTTGTAATGGTTCACAAATGTATATATGCTGATGAAACAGGATTGCTTAAGAACGACTACAAAAATGAGAACTGTTGGAAAGAGGAAAGTTACTCCTGGGCTATACCATGTTGATTGCAGGGGAGTCATATTTCATCTGTTGCAAACAGTATTAGAGATGAAAGGTGATGTTTCCTATCCCAAGTTTAAATAACAGTGTGATAGTAACGCGGGTCAGTATCTGTGTAATAATATAATAGTATTAGAGATGATAAATAACAGTGTAATTAGTAATGCTGGTCAGTATCTGTGTAATAATATAATAATATAATAGTATTAAAGATGAGAGGTGATAAATAACAGTGTAATAGTAACGCTGGGCAGTATCTGTGTAATAATATAATAATAATATAATAGTATTAGAGATTAAAGGTGATAAATAACAGTGTAATAGTAACGCTGGGCAGTATCTGTGTAATAATATAATAATATAATAGTATTAGAGATGAGAGGTGATAAATAACAGTGTGATAGTAAAGCTATTCAGTATCTGTGTGCAGTAAGCAATTCAAAGATATATTCCTGCATGCAAAGAATACAATTACCTTGACTCCCCCTGAAATCAACATGGTTTTGCCCAGGAGTAACTTTCCTCTCTTATTTTCAATCTCTTGTTCCTACAGCAAAGGTATAATCTCTATCTCAAGGCTGCCCTGAACCTATCTGTAACCTTTAATGGATCTAAGCTTACACCTTGATGTGTGCTGTTATATTGGTATAAGTAATCTTTATTCTCATATAGGACTGGATCCAGATAAACGAACATTACTCCACTTACACACGCAAAGGGCCTGATCCAGAGCTACGGACAGCATAGCTCTGGTGCACTCCCCCTCTGTGAGCGTAGTTACACACAATTACACCGGCTGAAGGCTACTCTAACTTCAGCCGGCATAACTGTGTGTAACTACGCTCACACAGGAGCGGAATCCGCTAAACCCAGCCTTCCCTCCCTAATTACCCTCCCCCCGCCCAACTTCCATAACTACAGCATAGTTTCGGAGCTGCCTGCCCCTTAGTCCGTAACTACGCTGTAGTTACAGACGCCAGATCCATGGCTTCCAGAGCCCGGCGCTTGCACAGAACGGCAGAAATGACGTTCTTACGCATATGGCCGCATTAAAAACAACGGCGACCGTAGGTCAGGATCAGGCCCAAAGAGCTTAAGTAGGGTGTTTTATGGGGAGAGCGCATGTGGAGCGCAAAGAAAAGGACTGTGCTTCCCCTCCATTTAAATTGTAGTAGGGGAGGGATTAGGTATTTATGAGCGGATCAGCGGTTGGACGGACTGATCCGTTGGTGTGACTTAAGGCTGCGCTATGTCAGCGTAAGTCACACAATCTCCACATGAGAGAGGGGAGGGACAGGGGGAGTTCACTGCCCTCTTCCATGCGGACTCACAGACCCCCTGGTAGGTATGGAAAGCCAGTGGGGGTCTGGATCAGGTCCATAGATGGCAGACATAGGTAAGTGACATTTCCAGGTTTGCAGTTGACCTTTTAGGAAAATATAAAATTCTTAGGAAATGGCCTTTAAGATGATTTTGGCACAAAAGCCCTTGGCCCAAACCTTCCTTCCAATTGTGTTCAGTCTGTCAGAAATTGTCGGAAATTTCATTTAGAAAATCGATTCCCTGTGTCCTGTACATTATTATTATTATTATTATTATTTTACATAACTTTAAATTACGTCTTTTCCTTTAATTATTTCTGGTTGTCGTTATACCTCAATGTATTTCTCATATATCGTTTCACGATTTCTCTTTGTTTCAGGAGCTGACAGAAAAAGCAGAGCACAGGACAATGAGAATTACACTTCTATTGATTTTGACCATTTGAGTAAAGGTCGGTCACAGTCACGTTTTGTCTCCATTCGTTTTGTTTCATTGTGGCATGTTCATATTACTGTAAATAAAAGGATAACTCAGGATACAAACCTGGGCAGGGGATGGGACAGTGGTCACCTGACCAGACAGCAGCAGAGGAGCAACTTCCTCTCTGGAAAATGGGAGTTCACTTCCTGTGAGGCCAATGTGCCCTGGATACAATTCTCACACATAATAATGTGGATGAATAGGAACTTATCAGGGTTAGAGGGGGGACCAGTACTGCCCACTCAATGGCATACCTACCTTGGGTGCTGGGGGTCTAATTCTGTGCAGCATTTAGAATCAATGAGAGCTGAGCGTTGTTTATAAATAACTTGCCAGCAGATGACAGCTCAGTGCCATCCTCTACCAGCATTAATATCTGGAAGATACAAAACAGAAATATTACACACATGTTTCTGCTATAAATCCTAATTCTGACCAATGTTTAGTCAGATTCTTTAGATGAATACCCCCTGACAGGGGTCTCAGGTGTGTCCAAATAATGTTATTTCTACCTACTACATGTGTATTTGATGCGTTCATGTCTTATGTATACTTCATACATCTATCCATGTACAGTACCTACTATCAGCCTGTATTTACTCTGTGTTCCATGAAAGATCAATCAGTGAATATACAGACACATAAAAGTAATATTAGTAAATAGTTTAATTTCTTTTTATTTTTATTTTAGTTGCCCCAGCTCCGAAAACTGTGAGTATTTGCAATCAATGTATATCATTTGAGCCTGATTCAGAGTGAGACTCACGGCCAATAATATCAGACCCTCCAACACAAACCCATTCCATTAGGTACAAAATACTCTGCTCCACAGTTTCCAACGGTTAGTTACTATGGTAACCACCTTTGATGATTAAATATCAATTAATCCATTAAAACCAGGTGAGTGACAGCTGGAAGCTCAGGAGCGGATCATATTTTACCTAATGGAAGGGTCATGTTGGAGGCAGTGGTGTATCTACCATGGGTGCAGAGTGTGCGGTACACACAGGCCCCTGCAGACAAGGGGGCCACCCGTGGCACTCAACCTGCACCCTCCCAATCCCACCTATATCTATACACACGGTGACGGTCCCCACCAGCCTACCGTTCCCAACAGTGCACTGCGCGCGGGCGTCACGTGGGGATGTCAGGCATGCGTGCACTGCGCAGCCTCACGCTCCTCTTCTGTTTGCAGAGCTTAAGGCTGCGCAGTGCACGCACGCCTGACATCACCACATGAAGCCCGTGCGCAGTGCACTGTTGGGAACGCTAGGCTGGTGGAGACTGTCACCGTGTGTATAGATATAGATGGGGATGGGAGGGAGGGCCCATCTGGGGAGAGGGGGCCCGTCTTGGGAAGGGGGGCCCATCTGAGGAGGGGGGGCCCGTCTGGGGGTTCTGCACACGGGTCCCTTCATATCTAGAACACACACAGCTGTGACTGCCTGTGATAGAGTAAGAAGGGGCATATATAGCCTTGACTTTATTGGGGATGTCTTTATTGTGTTTCTTAGTATTTTCTGTTATTACAATGGTAGATATTTTATTATTCTTTATGTATTGTGCCGATTGTGCCGATTTTTTGGGCTGATTTTTATACGCACGCCATAGAGATGGGTATTAAAATCTGTGAATTTGGCTCCTGTAATAGCCCGTTTTAACCACAATTATCTTCACAACTTGTTTGTTTGCATTTCCTTCTAGATAAGTCCCTATGTGTATTCTTATATCTAATTCCATAAACCGTTTCTCTTATACAAATAATGACTGGTCGCTGACTGCCCTGTTTCTCTCTCTGACAGGATGATTTTTCGGTTGTTTACTCACTTGTGACAACCCAGGATGCCGCTGACGCCACAAATTGCTCCTCCATCTCCGACTATCAGATGATTGCCTTCTAATTGAGACACTGTGTGTGAGACGGCTTTCCCTGGAGATGTCATATGGTTCTGTGCAGAAGACAGCAGCGGTGTGGAGCAGAGTAACCGCTGGACATGTTCTACAAGCTCAGCTACTATTATATATTCCATAGACAAAAACCTTGCGGTGTAACATGTCTGATTAAGGTTTCTTGCATTGACACAAAACATAGAAACCTTTAAAACTTTACCGTTACTTGACATGCGCAACGTTATGAGCTGGGAACTCTCTCTCCTATCTCTATAATGCAGCACATTTTCCTAAATTGTAAAACACCTGTCATTTTCTCTGACACCTCACCCGCACCCAGCAGATGGCTGTTACTTGACATGTGCAACGTTATGAGCTGTTTGGAATCTCTCTCCTATCTCTATTATGCAGCACATTTTCCTAAATTGTAAAATACCTGGGTTTTTTTCTGAAATATCACCCCTCAAAGGCACTCCCCAGGCATATCAGCTCCCTAACAAAACAAACAGCTAGTGAAAAGACCCTGCAAGAGTTCTGCCTTCCCAATCATATTCTAATGTAATCAATGTAATGTGGCTTTCTGAAAAAGGAAGTAGAAAAAACGGCCACATTTTCCACTTTAACCTTTTCCAGTTTTTTCATTTTTAATTATTTCACTATAAATTTTGGCACCAGGAGACAATTCTCCACAGACTGGTGAGAATTTCATCTTAATGCATAAAATACTTTCTGAGCTACAGCCCCTCAAACACCATGCCCCCCCTCTGACAGAAAGTCATGCCCTTATAATTATTATAGGGTGGATTTTCGGTGTTTGGTGACCGACCAGTGGCAGGGCCGTAAACTAGGAGTGTGTGATATGGGTGGCCGCCAGGAGTGTGTGATAAGGGGACTCCAGTAAGTTAGTATTTATGGTTGAATTGGCTTGGAATTAAGGGTCAGGGGGCGCTATTTTTCCTTCTTGCCTCTGGTGCTAAAATTTCTAGTTATGTCTCTGACCAGTGGTGACCACCTCAATACAGCACAGAGAGGCAGCTGATGCAACCCTGTGTTAAGTTTCCAGGTTTTATAGACTCCCATGTGACAGGTTTAGCGGGCTATTACAGTCATGTGACCAACTGCATCATTAAACAGACAGGTCCATCTGATGGTGGCACAACCAGTGCAGCCTAAGCCACCTCAAGGCTCTATAAATCCACAGGTGAAGAACTGTCAGTTGTGGGTAAAATTTGTGGATGGACCCTTAAGCAAAGCCTTGGGGCAATTGCACCGCTCACCCCATTATAATACATCACTAATATAATTGTCACTTTGCAAACAGTAAAAAAGGGAGATTTGCTTCTGGTGCTTCATGCCAAAATTTATAGTGAAATAATTAAAAATGAAAAAACTGGAACAGGTTAAAGTGGAAAATGTGACTGTTTTTTTGCTTCCTCTCTAATGTTTAGGGGACCTCTCTCACATTGGTGAGCCTCATTAACAGCCCTGGAATTCGATCCCTGTGATATATGTTTCTTATAGTAATGATGTAGCTTATCAGGAGTCATTATTAAACTTTAATCTCCTGGGAACTAAAGTTATATTGAGAAATAATTAATTTTTCTACAAAAGCACAGTTTTTCAAGTCAAGGTCATTAAGGACATCAGACATCACTGTTACTGAGAAAATATAACCCAAAAATGAGCCATTGGTCTCAGGAAACCAAGGAGCAGGACAGAGTAAGCACATTATTCAGATATATATTCTAGCATTGGGCCGCAGAATTCCCACAGGGACAGGTGTTTGGATAAGTTCAGAGAGAGGGAACGCCTATACAGTACACTGACTAAGAGGAAACGCCCACTTGTGTACTAGACAACACCCCTCTGTCTTAACAATATTTCCTTTAAATTTTCCCATATTACAACTCTATATATAATATCAGAATTCCAATTAACTAACACACTGACAGTACACTGACAGCACACTGACAGTACATGCAAAAATATAAATCATTAAACTGGATTTGCTTAAAATATCACCAATCTGTGTTTGGCCTCACTTGTATCACTTTATTAAATTGTGTTAAATTAGGATTGTATTGAATAAAATTGTTTGATTTGAAGTTTTATTTGAAATATTTTGTTTTGTATTTCTATTTTTAAAACTGTTAAAGTAAAAGTTCATGTTCATTATTTATTAGTCTATAATGCAGCATATGTGACTTGCTGTACAGATCTCCTTTACAAGGAATGAGGCTGTGAAAGCCTGTAGAAGCTGTTATGTTGGGTCAGAGGAGATTGTACTTTCTATACGCTCCCCAGGGTTTGTCTTCTTAGCATTTTACCTTGTAAGCCGTCACTGATTTCCTACCTGCTCAGTTACATGCAAAAATATAAACTAAAACAAAGACTTAATAAAAGACAATTGAAACTTTTGATGAAATGGCTGTGTCCAAACTGGATCCCAATTATTTTTACTTTTAAAAGAAGCACTTTTTAAGCGATTTTATTGTCACCCCCTGAAAGTTCACTTTTATTATACTGCACCTATGCACCACTCTTTAGAAATAATCAAAGAAGAGACATGACAGTATAAAAAATATATTTCTATAATAAACAGATGATAAATGTTTATAAAAATAAATTGTAAAATGCATTTGTTACAAATAATTCATGGGTTTTACACTAATCTTGAGGGATTGTATTTTTTTTGACAGTAACTGTGTTTTTGTTTTATTATTAGATTTTGTGCTATTGTTCCTTTTTTACAGTTTATTGATTTCTGCCAGCAGGGGTCAGTGTTCAGCTTCTAAATTTCTCTTGACTCTTCAGGCTGCTGTTTGAATCACTGGATCTGACCGAGAAGTGCAATATGATCGCGAAATGCGTGGCGCATATAACGCAAATTACTGAGGCATTTTCAAAGAAATTACACTCTATCCATAGGTGTCACATCTCAAAGATGTGGCACCTATAGATAGAGTGTAATTGCTTTGAAAATACGTCAATAATTTGCATTATATGCGCTACGCATTTCGCGATCATATTGCACTTCTCGGTCAGCTCCAGTAGGGATTCAAATGCTTTACGCTTCCGGTATAATACGCCGGCTATGCTGTTCACATATCAATCGTTTCTGTAGATAGCCCTGGGAAGATGTATGTTTGTGATTTTATAATGAGAATTTAGGTGCCGTTACTTTCCTTCCATAGTGTAAGCGTAGTAGAAAGGAACAAAATGTAAAATAAAAGTATTTTGAAAAATTTGGCCTTAATTATTTTTATGTAAATTATTCACATTTAATTTTATTTTTTTTTGTAAAAAAAAAAGAAGATATTTTATAGTAACTGTGATCACAATGTAACTGGAATGTGATACGCTATGGACCTAGACATGACACCTGGGGCCAGATTTACTAAGCTGTGGGTTTGGAAAAGTGGAGATGTTGCCCATAGCAACCGATTAGATTATAGCTCTCACTTTCCTATTACATACTAGAGAATGTCAGCTAGAATCTGATTGGTTGCTACATCTCCACTTTTCTAAAACTACATCTTAGTAAATCTGGTCCCTAGTAAGTACAAAGCACCTCTCGAGGGTACAAAAGCCCTGTTTAGCTCTGGATCGGGTTCAGTCGCCCAGCAGACTCACTGACTACAGGCCTCAACCTATACCCAGAACACAAGCCGATACACAGCCATTCACGCTGGGGTCTGGAGAGATGCCATTTGAGTGTACTATGCAGGGCCGGATTATCCACAAGGCAACCTAGGCCTATGACCTGGCGAGCCCCAGGGGCCCAGGATCCTGCACTGTTAAGCACCCTTATCAGACGAGAGCAGTCATTTCCGACATGCAGGATCCCTTGGGGGGCCCCAAACCAGCATCTTGCTTAGGGACCCATAAGTTATAATCCATCTCTGCTTCTGAGCATGTGCAGTACAAAGATCACAGTGTGATACGTCATGCCAGCTGGTGTATATTTGGGCCCCTGTGTCTGAGGGCCACACCATGGCTTCAGAATAATAACTGTCCTTCATGTGTTATTTTCTGGTGCCAGGCTGGCAGTATCTGCTATACCACAGTCTCTATATTGTATAGTAACAGTGTCTCATGATTGCGGTGTAATTCCGTGTCTACGTCAGGTTGTGTCGTCCATTCATTCTGTAAGGGTGCGGTCTCTTCATTCCTCCGCACTGTCTCTTCCTCCGTCTTTACTGCAGTCTTTTTATTCCTCTCTCTCTTCCTGAATCCATAATTACCTGCAAGAACAAATAAACAAGTATCCCCTCACTAAACGCGTCTTTCTCACCTTCAAGATCACATCACCTTTCATTCAGATTTACATGATTTATGGACCTTCCCACGCACCCTGAGGTAAGAAGGCAGGAAGTAGTTGTATGTTCATTCATTCATTCATTCATTCTCTTTTTCAGTTTCATATTAATTAATTGACTAATGAATTCATACATTCTTTACCTTATTTATTATTCAATAATCACTTATTTTAATTTGTTCATCCAGTTAACTATATGATTCATGCACAAATTTATAATTCAATAAACCAATTATTTAACCATTCACTTATTATCTTAGTTAATCATTCAGTAACTTATCCATTCAGTTAGTTATGAATTAACTATATAACTCATTCCTTTATTTATTTATTCTGTCATGTGTTTTATATATTTAGTAATATTATATTATAATATAATAACAATTATAATGCATTACATAGTAATGTATTTATTTTATAAAGAAATATCCACATTGGGCAGCCAGCAACTATATAACGATATACAGCTGCAAGTATTTATTTTATTCAATAAGGGAAATGAGGATTTGCTTGTTGCTAGGCAACATTTATCATTGACTGGGCCTTATACATACTGCCCCAGGTTTCCCTTGCAAGCATAGAAGCCCCTGTGGCTCTGTTGCTGATGATGACTCCCCATTGTATACACTATTACCCACACACTATGCACTGACTGTGGAACTCTGTAGAATATATAGTACTGAGTAACACTTTGGTATTCAGTTAGTTGCACATCCCTAATTTATACTTAGAATATACACAGGAACTATGATGAAAGTGAAATGCGTGGGGTGTCATTTAATGTCAAAGCATTTTATGTGAAACGTGTGGAGTTTATAGTTAATGTGAAAGTGTGAGGGTTACACACTATGTGAAATTTGTTATATCTGCATTTAATGTGATAGCATTAGAGTTACATTCTATGTGAAATGTGCAGAATCCACATTCAATATGAAAGTGTTGAAGGTACATTCTATGTAAACTTTGTGGAGTCTACATCTATTGTGAAAAATCTGGTAGATTACAACCATAAAACATTGTAATGGGTTGATAACAGATCTATGCAGCCATTTGAACATGACTTTTAGATCATGGGACGGGATATTTAAGGGAGTTTTTCTTACCTGAGTTTCTAGTGCAAAGGTAAACACAGATCATCATACAAAGGAACGCCACCGCCAGAAAGACGGCAATAAATATAATCATGTTACTGCTGTACTCGCCAGCCTCTGTACCTGTAATAAGAGAAGGAGAAGGTTCTGATGGTGAAATTCTATGTGATTGGACACCTGCAGGAATACTCATGGTGCTTATACTGGATATATAATATAACCGCAGCCCATGGTCACTGTAACACGGTGTTATTATGTTTCATTATTTATCATTCTGTCGCGCCTTATAAATACGTTTTCTCACTATATTCCAGTTTTTTCCATAATGAACTATTAAAAATTCACTGAACATTTAGATTATTTGCTAAATTGTGTTTTTTATCCCATGTTCGTTATTTGCTCTGTACAAGATGGTTATGGAGTCGCCTCTCTCCCTGCAGCGTGATGCTGATGTCACCTTAGGTCACACTAGCGCCATGAAGGCTGAGGAGAGAGAGGAGAGAAGACGGTAGATGTAAGCGTAGGGGGAGAGACAGAGATAGTGTTGTAGAGTGGTTTGAGAAGACATGGGGCATATGGAGAGCTATTAATAATAGAGGAGGGCCATATACCATATTAGTAGGGCTGCATATGGCTCAGTATGCCCCCATAACAATCTGTTATAGCCAGTGGTGCCTCTTTTTCTGTCTTTCCTCGCTCTGGGCAGTATTGTGACCTCTGTGCAATGACTGTACACAGGGAGGTCAGAAGAGGGGACTGGACCCTCCGTCACTCCCCTCTCTCATGCGTGCTTTACATGACTTACACTGCCATAAGACGGCCTTAAGTCTATTGTGTGGATCATTGGTCCGTATGACCACCACGTGCGTAAGGCTTAAACTCCGCCCCTACTGTAAGATTTTAATGCCCCTCCTCCCCCGATGGACGGATCTCCTGGTGTAAGTTCTGTGCGCATATATTTCTGTACCGTATTATCTGGTGCACGGATGTTGTGTGGATGTTAGGATCCGGTTCTCTTATATGAAAAGCTTGTTATGTCTTTGATCGTTGCATGACGGAGTGAGGTCTAGAGAGCTGATCTGCAGTACTCAGCGCTGCTCAGCCTTTAAATGGTCAGAATAGTCGTCAGTCCTGACGTCATTCCTCACCTTGTGGAGATGAACAGCTGGTCCAGGGCACTACCGTCCTCTGCTCTTGGCTCACTGGGTTCGTGGCCGTACAAGTGAAAGCCAACTCCCGGTCACTGGGTGTCAGCAGGAACCTCAGCAGTCGGTTGTCATCGTACAGGGTGTAGCTTGAGTTTTGTGGGGTGCCCTCTGTGTTGCATGTCCTCCAGCTGTACGTCACGTTGTTCCCGATGGTTGTGTTGCAGCTTAGGAACCCGGTACAGTTTCCACCTCTACTCATCGTAAACACTTGGACCTCGGGCTTAGTCACAGCTTCTAAGAGAGAGTCATTGGTAAAGTATTTAGCCTTATAAAACGCTCTAATACTACTAATAAAAATAATAATACTAATAATAATAGTAATAATAATAATAATAGTAGTAATAATAATAATAATAGTAGTAATAATAATAGTAATAATAATATTAATAATATTAATAATAATAGTAATACTACTACTACTACTACTAATAATAATAATAGTAATACTAATAATAATGAGATTTATATTTTCACAACATCTGAAGAGCCAAAGATTACATAGAAAGTGACGGCAGATAAGAGCCACATGGCCAATCGAGTCTGCCCAGAGACTGGCATCTCAGACTTCCTATACCCACTCATCCTCTAAGGTCTACCCCCGACCAGCGCCCCACTGTCTCTAATAATGATCATCCTACAAGACTTCTCCTCTGCTGTTTCCCTCTTACTTGCCTTCACTGAAAACCCTTCTCCTTATACGAGACTACCCTTTTCCCTTATTTTCTCCTCCCCTCACAGCTTCACCAAGCCCTAATCTAATCTAATTGCATTGAACCTCTCTCATAATAATGGCCACCCTACACGTTATTTTCATGTCTGCGTTTATAGCGCTTGATCCAGACCCCAGTATAAGAAAAGGCGCTCTGTGTTTATAACACCTGCACGCAAATAGCGTGTACCGTAAGAGCGATTCAGACACAAATGTAAATATGAAACTGGATCTGAGCAGGTCGGTCTTTTGCGCACACGGTCACATGACAGTCACGCAATGACGTTCTCATCCTCAGTCATCAGACAGAAGAGCAGGATTATTTCCCTGTTATGTACAGTGGTGATGCTCCGGCTTCTTAAGTGCGTCATTTCCTGCGTGCATAGCAGGTCATTTTTGCAATGTACGTACTAGTTATGTAAGTAGATTGCCTCTGTGCGGTCTTTAAAGACCACACAGAGGAGTTTAGTCAGAAGGAGGCGCTAATTCCGAGGAGGGGGGGATTTAGAGTAGCCGGAGAGGGTTTCTCTGCGTATCTTCCTTCTTAAGAAGACGGTTACTTAAGGAAGTCATGTGATGCTCTTATGTGCCATAAAGTTCCTAAAAATGGAGGGCGGGTTAGGGGGCAGAATGGGTGATTTAGGTGCAGTTCTGTCCACACCTAACTCACTATTAAGTGTGAATACGATCCAATGTTGGTTATGCTTCATGTGAGAGTTTTCAGTTAGTTGACAAAGCGCATATACACTATAAAGCAAATAAATCAAATAAACATAACAAAAAAATCGACATGATTCCCCTGAGTTACGTAGACTGTCAGCACAAAGCACAGGAAACATTTCCATCTTCAGTGAAGTGAAAGCAAGGTTACAATTCTTGGGCTTAGACATGGCTGGTGGCTGGTGCAAAATTCCCTCATAAACGTTGTCTGCTCATGTTATCATTCTGGTCTGGACTGGACTTACATGAATAAAGACGCTGCGTCTGTACATTTGCATGCACATATTTTCTTGGTACACTGTCAGGTGTACATCTTTAAACTGGAAGGGCCAGATTTACTAAGCTGTGGGTTTGGAAATGTGGAGTTGTTGCCTATAGCAACCAATCAGATTCTAGCTCTCACTTTCCTATTACACACTAGAGAATGTTAGCTAAAAACTGATTGGCAACATCTCCACTTTTCCAAACCTGCAGCTTAGTAAATTTGGCCCGAAAGCTTTAATAAGTCATTTTCCCCAATGTGTGGCGCTGTGGAGCACTGTGGCACTTAGAAATCTACAATAATTATTAAAGGTTCTCTAGAATTGTCTCTCACCATACACCATAAGATAAACCTGATGAAGCCTCATGTGTCCGTCGGTATCCACCATCTGGCAGGTAAATAATCCTGTATCTTTCAGCTTCAACACCAGGATCTCCAGGGTAAAGTTTTGGAAAAGTTGGACTCTTCCGTGAAAACAAGACTGATACGTTGTGTCCAAGGAACCTCGAGAAAACGAAGCCACCATGTGATCCGTAGGGGACAAATGTCTCCAAAAGATATCTCTAATATGAAATCCTGGTGGAAGCTCTGGAGAGAGACGTATAGAGGATCCCACTACTCCTGTCACTTGTATAACGGTTTCCACGGTGCCTGCGGAAAGAGACCAAAGCTCTTTATAATAAACTTAACAAGAGCTTGAGATAAATTCCAAACCTTGTGCAAAACTTCAAGCAATATATTATCTGATTGTAAGCTCCTCATAACAGGGCCTTTATTTTATTCTATTGCCATCATCTAGTAGTCACTTTTACCAATGTTCTTGTTAAGTTAGAAAAAACACTCTCAAATAACTTTGTTTAACTCTATTCCTGGAAAGTTTAACATTAAAGTTAAGTAAAATGAAGGACAGGATTCAGGGAGAGATAGGACGTCACCGTAGGTCAGGAGAGATTTTTTTTCGGATTGCAACAGACTGGAAGTTGTTTCATTTAGATCAATTTCAATTATAAGTCAGGGATCACAGTAGATCCAGAACAGGCTGAACTCGATAGACTGGTGTCTTTTTTCAACCTCAACAATTATGTTACTATGGACTATGGATTCAGAGACTGCAAATAAGAGAGGAAAGTTACTCCTGGGTAAAACCATGGTGATTGCAGGGGAGTCATATTTCATCTGTTGCAAACAGTATTAGAGATGAGAGGTGATAAATAACAGTGTGATAGTAACACTGGTCAGTATCTGTGTAATAATAATAATAATAATAATAATAATATAATAGTATTAGAGATGAGAGGTGATAAATAACAGTGTAATAGTAACGCTGGTCACTATCTGTGTGTAATAAGCAATACAAGATACATCCCTGCATGCAGAGGATACAAATAACTTGAAATGAACATGGTTTTGTGCAGCAGTATCTTTTCTCTCTCATGTTCTGTCTCTGCATCTGGTGCAATGTTACGTATATAAGGAGTGTAGATATTGCCCTGATACAAGTAACTATTGTCATTATTTAATTCATTTATTATCAGCTTATTCTGTCCCCAGTTGTCTGTTATAACGCCATTAGAGTGTCAGCTGCTTGGGACAGGGATGTGTCTGATACACTGATACTGTGTAACATAACACTCAGGTGTAAGACCTGTGTCGGGCCCCTGGCAGAAGTCATGTGATCTTCAGGAAAAGGAAAGATTCCAGGAGGAGTTATAACAAGTCACATAAACCTCAGGAGAGCGGAGACTTCACAGCGGCTCTATAAAGGAGCGTTCCCCTGTCTCCATGTTACTCTGTGCTGTGCTGTCAGCAGAACATGTGTGTATAGAGTGTCAGCTATTTCTACGTAGGACAGTCCAGACTTTAATGCAAGTCAGGAACACTGGACTTAGGTGTGCAGGGGACCCTGGGGGCCCCTAAATATGGTCCTATGTTACTATGTAAAGTTGGTCGTCAATAATTAATCAAATGATCTGCGTTCCTTTACTGCAACCTTTGTCCCCTCTTCCTAATGAACAATCAAATACAATCTGCTCACTCCCTCTGCCAGGATCTCACTCACCTGAACCCAGGACTAGTATCAGTCCCAGCACAGGGACCAGCATCCTCCCAGGGACTGTCTGAGGGGTAGTGTATGGTAAGGGATCAGCTCTGCAGCCTCTCCCCCTCTCCCAGGATCTCACTCACCTGAACCCAGGACTAGTATCAGTCCCAGCACTGGGACCAGCATCCTCCCAGGGACTGTCTGAGGTGCAGTGTATGGCAGGGATCAGCTCTGCAGCCTCTCCCCCTATGAATGTAGATGAACCAGTTCCTGCAGAAACCCCCGGAGTTCACACACAGGGACACAGATCCCGGGCTCCTCCATAGTCATCTAATCTCATGACCGAGTTGTGGATTGCAGAGAGAGGGAAATCCCGCTTGTGGTCGGTGATGTAAACACTCAGAAAAACATTTGTGGTTTATTGAATGCAACACTTCCCTATCTGACCCTGCCGGAGCCCTCACAATGGGCTGCTACAAGCAGAGACACTGAGCAGACTCCATGCAAGTCAGTACACAGAAGAGATAAGTAAAGCAGTAAAGTGGAGCTGCCCGGACACGAGGGGAAATCTTGTGTTGTGGGTTTTGGCAGCAGGGTTGTTGTGGGTTTAAGCAGGTGAAGTGGCTGCAGCCGGTACATACCATAAGACTGTCCAAAGCACAAGCTCAGGTGTATGGGTGAAATCTGGAAACACACTGGAACCGGAATTGCCGGAATGAGTCCTCCCACTGTAGCTCCACCTAGTGTTTGTAGCTTAAAATGAATCTTACGGTATTTGCCTGTTAGCTGTCATTAATCATGGACTGGTGGATACTCAGAACTATTTGAAGCTGCTGAAAAAGGAGGCTGCAGTCTACATATTCTATATCTTTATTGAAATAAGAAAATTATATATTAAAAATAATTAATTATAATAATGATAATAACAATGAATAACTGTATCTCTATATATTGATTTATCAATCTATCGATCTATCTAACACTAGCTTAAGCATCTGGAATAGATCTCTGAATGCATCAGGTACCTGTTCCACTTGCCGTAACGAGGGTCTAATGCACCTAACAACCCGTGCCGGCACCCATAACAGGTGTCTGAAGGTTTCAGGAACCTGTTCCAGCTGTCGGAACGGAGGTCTAACGCACCTAACCACCCGTTCCAGCACCCATAATAGGTGTCTGAAGGCGTCAGGAACTTGTTGCAGCTGTCAGAACGAGTGTCTAACTCACCTAACCACCTGTTCTGACACCCATAATAGATGTCTGAAGGTGTCAGGAACCTGTTCCAGCTGCCGGAACGAGTGTCTAATTCACCTAGCCACCCGTTCTGGCACCCATAATAGGTGTCTGAAGGTGTCAGGAACCTGTTCCAGCTGCCGGAACAAGGGTCTAATGCACCTAACCTCCCATTTTGGCACCCATAATGTGTCTGAAGGTGTCAGGAACTTGTTCCAGCTGCCGGAACGGAGGTTCAACGCACCTAACCAACCGTTCCAGCACCCATAATAGGTTTCTAAAGGCGTCAGGCACTTGTTCCAGCTGCCGGAAGGAGTGTCTAACTCACCTAACCACCTGTTCCAGCACCCATAATAGATGTCTGAAGGTGTCAGGAACCTGTTCCAGCTAAACGGTTCCAGCTAGGTTCCGGGTTACAGATTCCGGCTTTTACCTAATCCCCAAGCTCAGAGCACAGAGAGAACACACACTACCCACATAAGGGCAATTAGAGTTCAGGAAGAAGGGCGGGGTTGAGGCAACAAGTGGGAGTTCCCTCTTAGTCAGGTGATAGTATGAGCGTTCCTTTTTAGTCAGGTGACAGTGTGGGTGTTCCCTCTTAGTTTGGTGATAGTATGGATGTTCCCTCTTAGTTTGGTGATAGTATGGGTGCTCCCCAGCGGCGGATTGGCCATAGGCCTTACCGGGAAATTTCCCGGTAGGCCGAAGCACTTTGGAGGCCGGTCAGAGACCGGCCATTA